>VZUI01011871.1:0-56538 GCA_013401135.1 Cettia cetti | reverse complement strand
GGAGCGCGGGGCCGGCGGGGCTGCGCTGCGCCCCGATAGGCGGCGGCGGGCGGTGTCGGTGCTGCCGCCGCTGCCGCGGCTGCTGGTGCTGGCGCCGAGCCGCTGAAGCCCAGCAGAGGGGCTCGCCGGCTCTCGCACGCAGCGGCGGCGGCGGAGCGCGTCGCGTCGAGCGGAGCGAGCGGGGAGGAGGAGGAGAAGGAGGAGGAGGAGGAGGAGGAAGGGGAGGGGGGCACCTTCTCGGCGAGGATGCCCGGAGCGGCTGCAGGGACGGCGGCTACAGGAGCAGGCTCGTCAGGAGTGGTAGCAGCGGGGATGCTCCCAGCTCAGGAGGCGGCCAAGATCTACCACACCAACTACGTGCGGAACTCGCGGGCCATCGGCGTGCTCTGGGCCATCTTCACCATCTGCTTTGCCATCGTCAACGTGGTGTGCTTCATCCAGCCGTACTGGATCGGGGACGGCGTGGACACCCCGCAGGCGGGCTACTTCGGGCTCTTCCACTACTGCATCGGCAACGGCTTCAGCCGGGAACTCACCTGCCGGGGCAGCTTCACGGACTTCTCCAGCCTGCCATCGGGAGCCTTCAAAGCCGCGTCCTTCTTCATCGGGCTCTCGATGATGCTCATCATAGCCTGCATCGTCTGCTTCATCCTTTTCTTCTTCTGCAACACAGCCACCGTCTACAAGATCTGTGCCTGGATGCAGCTGACTTCGGGTGAGTGGAGGCAGCGGCCCCGGTGCTGGGGGCTCCGCGCCCCCCTGTCCGGCACAGCCCGGCCCGGCCCGGGTGGCACGGGCGGCTCTGGACAAACTTGCGGCGCCGGCGGCCACCCGGGTCGGAAGAGGGTCGGGGAGCGGCGGGGGGCGGGTGGCCAGGGCCGAGAGTTCCCCGCCGGGACAGGCCGGGAGAGGATGCTCGGGGGTGCCGCCACACATCGGCAGCGTCGCAGAGCGGTGCCCGTGCCTGCCCCGGGCCGCCCGACTGGGCGTGGGCCAAGTCAGGCTCAGCCCGCAGCTCCTCACAGCTCTCCGAGGGAGAGAGGGAGAGAGAGAGCCCGGGGGAACTGCCCGGTTTCGGTCTGTGGGCAGCTCCAGCAACTCCAGGGACTGCGGGCGGCAGCGGGCGGGTGTCCTCCAGAGCGTGGTCTGTTGTAAAGGTCAGGAGAAAATGGCAGTGGGGGGCAATTCGAGCAGGCGACGGTGGGTGAAGGCAGCTGCCCGCCTGTTGAAGCTTAGTCCCTGTCCCACAGTTCCACCCTGCCAAGGCAGAGCCCACTTCGGCTCCGTGGGGGGGTTGGCGAGGTCTTTTGCTGGTGAACTGGAAGGGCAGCTGAGGTCGTTGGATGTGGCATGCATGAGTTTTGGTTGGGGTCTGTTTCACTTGTCCACAAGGTTCATTTTCCACTATATGTTAGGAGTGTAAAGAAAAAGAATTAATTTCAGTTGCTGATTTTGTCTCAGAAGATCTCCTGACTTCATGTGACTTTCCCCATCACATCCAGAGTCTCCCTGGGGAAAGTGTATGGTAAGAAAGAGGGAAAACACCAGGACATCCCTTTTTGCATTTCCAGTACAGCTTTCCCTCTGAGTTAGTGGAGAACTGGTAATTAGTGTGCAGCTAGGAGGGTAACAAGAAATGAATGGTCTATAGAATTAAGATAAAAATAAAAGCAGTTTTAGCAAGACAAAAAATATTAGTTCTTCAATCATTTGGGGAAAAAAAGGGGGTAAAATCAAAACATACCTGTTACATGTCCTCCTGGTAAAATCCTGAAAACGAGAAGTTTTGGAATAAGCTGTTAGGGAAATAGAACAAAATGTCACCAAAATGGGCTCACAATCACTTTTTCAGTCCCCTTAATTGACCTACATTTGTTTCAGTTTCTGAGCAAAAATTCTTCTTAGTTTACTACTGAACAGCTTCAGCACTATTCAATTTGCCATCTAGTCCATGAGACTTGGTGGAATTCTCTGGTTTGTATGAAAAAGCTTTAACCATTTCTCTCTCTGATAATGTTTTTCTGTGTGCTATTATACATTTTTATGCTGTTTCTGTCACTGAAGTCTCCTTGTAATTTCTTTCTTTATCACTTGGGGAGTGATCTGCAGGCACTTGAGATTGGTAGGTTTTTTGCAATTCCGGTGAGTTTAGTTTTGGGATCATTATCTCGGTACATTATCCCCTTTGATGCTGGTGGCTCCTCTGTCCATTCAGTAACATGCATTCTGATATGGTCTGGTTAATTGTACACAGTCATGGCACTTGGCTCTGGACAGAGCAAACTGTTTCATCTTTGCTTGACTGATGTCTCTGCTCCATTAAGGACTTCTGCTTTCAGCTGTCTCCTCTTCTTATGGCTCTGCTTCTAAAAGGTGCCATGAATATTCTGTTTTGATGCATTTCAGCATGTTTTTTTCATGTCCAGTATGCAGTAGAACAGCAAAATTTCCAAATCTCTTGCACTTTCCAACATCAACATCTATTTATATGGTTGCACTACTTCATAGCCAGAGGTGCTAGTGCAAGGTAGATAAAATGAGTCTGATTCCTTTACTGTGTTTCTGTACAGGTGAATAATAATAATGTTAAGAAGCCACCAAATGTGACAGATCTACTGGACCCCAGTCTATACCACACTGCATGTGTGCAGAGGTGACTGGAGATACATTTTCAGGCAAAGCAACACAGAATTTTTTTCATCTCCAAAGCTGGTAGATGCACTGTTGGCATTAAAAGTAAACAAAAGGAACTTTGTGTCAGCAGAAGAATCACTTCTCAGTCTGCTTCTCTCCAAAATTAATAAGGGAATACATGCATAGCCAAGTGGTTGTTTGCTGTCTTTCCCAATTTGTCTTCCCTGGAAGAACTAGAACAATGTTGGGTGTTGAAAGAACCTGACTTTATTGTTTGCTCCATGTTTTACCTTAATTCAGTATTTACCCCACTGTTCATTTATGTATTACTTAAAGTTTCCTCAAGGGAGAAAAAGCTACCAGAAAGTCCATATGGCTTTGGGTTGCATCCTTTGTAGAAAATAAAGGTGGTGGGACAGAAGGAAAACTTAGAGTAAAATGTGCAGGACAGGAGTGTTAGTGATAAGTTTTCTCTGAGCTATATGACCCACTTCTGTTATTAGTTTACTATTTGGAGAGTATAAGTAATAGATAATAGTAATCCCAAAATGCTTCTCTCACAAACAACAATATAGTAATGTCATCTACATATGCATGTAATTCTGTGTAGTATAGATACAAAATTAAATCTGAAGTAGTGAAATAAAGAAGCATGTGAATATAGCTTTGATTTTGCTTGCTGTTATGTACCTCCATAGTGTTAGCATTCAGTTAGGTCATATTATACTAAAAATTGATGTAATTTAAATCTTGTTAGAATCAGCTTTTTGACGTGGGATCATGGTTGTTTGGGATTGCAAATAAAAGCTTAGCAGCTGATTTCTTTAGAAGAAAGATTTGGATCACAGTCTGTCCAGCATGAGTCATTATAAATTGCCAGCATGATATAGCTCTTGTTTCGAAAAGGTGGTTTTTAAATAAGAAAAATATAAACAGTATCTTGGGCACATACACTTTCAGTCCTTGTTGCTGTGTAATTGTGTCTATGACCAGACATGTCTAGATATGATAAAGAAGAAAAATTCTGAGGAAAAATGTATTTCCTCTGTGTATGTGAGTACAGCATAGATTAGATACTTTTATGATTTAGCCATGGATTAGACTGCCTTTTTTGTTGCATGTACCTAATGCTGTCAGGGTACGCTTGATACTTTGAGAGCCAGTGTTGTCAGCCTCTTTCTCCATCCCCTAATCTCTTATTCTGCAATTGCAAAATCATAGGTACAAGCAGTAGCATATGCACTCACCTTATTTGAGCAGCTGAATGATCACAAACTCTTGAAATCATTAGGAATTAGGTATTATTGTTCTTCATTATTCTACACCTAAAGTTTGCAGGAGACCTCAAAAATAAAGACAATTCTTGAGACTTATTCCTTTATAGGTTAAGTAAATTAAACACTTCCGTTCTGTCATTGTGATTTTTTTTCACTGTAGATATTTGTCATGACTTTTTATCCTTTACTAGGATGTTTCAAGTTATAAGAAAGAAAAAAGTAAAGGAAGCAAAAGAAAGGCATAGAAGTGTCCCATGGACAAGTAGGATGAAACAAATATATAGTTTTTTCAAGAGTTGCCTAAGCCCATGCCCACAGTAAGAGGACCATTGAACAAAACATAAAAGCTCTGTACTTTGGAAAACCACAATCCAGTGATCTTTGACAGTGGTCTGTGACATGGGCCCACGAAAGCATCAGAGCAGCTCAAGCTCATTTTTCTCTCCGTATCCCCAGCACTCGTACTCAGAGACTTCCTCAGATGGATGTTGGCATTTAAAAGCTCTTGCTGGGTTTTGTTTTTTGAGACTTTGATCACATTTTGAACCAGTGTAAACTTTTAGCGTTTACAGTACCTCTGAGCAAGGAGTTCCACAGCTTGATACATGCTGTGTGAAGATTTAATGGGTTTTGTGTCTTAAATCTTGTGCCTGCCCATTTCATCTGGTCCTCTCGGCTCATGCATTGGAAGAGGCTGCTAACAGGGAACTTGGAGACACATTCCCTGTCCTGGCTCTGATTACACCTTTTCTGTAACCCCTCAGTTATTTGGTTTTGAGACCTTTGGCTTCTTAGTCAGTCCTTAGTTGTTAGGTTGTACTGAACTTGTTATCATCCCTGCTACCTTACCTATAGCTATTTCCAGTCTACTGTATCTTTTCAGAGTCTGTGGGACTAGACCTACACAGAATATTCAAGACAGACAAACCAGCCATTCATACAGTGACTTAATAATATTCTCTCTTTCGTTCTTTGCTCCCTTCTTAGTAATTAGTAAAACTCAATTTTTCCCTGTTAGTGAACAGTGGCTGATGTTTTCACACCACTGCCTATTATAACCCCAAGATCTCAGTCTTGAAGTGGTAATAATCACCTTGGGGCACATAATTTAGTGTAGTTAGTTTTTTCCTCCTTAAAGAAATGACTTCTTATTTATCTACACTGACTTTAACGTGACTTTTTATTGCCTAGTCACTCAGTATTATAAAGTCTTTCTTCACAGTCAACCCTTATCGTAGCAACCCTGAATGAATATCAGCAGCTAACTTTGTCACCTCACCATTTATCCTTTTTTCCAGCTCATTTATAAATAAGTGAGTAGCTCCCAAGTTCCAGCACAGATCCCTGCAGGATTCCACCACTGACCTCTCTCCAACTGAAAAATTGACAGTAGTGTTCTACCATCTGTTTCCAATTATTTATCCTTGCAAGGGCATTTATTTTTATCCTCTGGGAGTCTAGGTTTTTTAAGACTTACGAGTGATAGATACATCAAATGTGTTTTGGAAATCCAAGTAAACATTGTTAATGAAAACCATGGTACACATTATTTTTTTCTTCTTTGGAGAGCTCTAGTAGTTTTGTGAAAAACTACTTAAAATAAGTGTATTGGTCCTACCTTACTTTCTTTCATCACACAAATATGTCATGTTTGTACACATGCTGACATACGCTGTTTCTTTCATAGTTCTACTCATTTATGTGGTGCAGGTGTTGGTCTTTCTGTGGTTCCCCAGGTTTTCCTTGGACTTGTTTTAAACTAGTTTTTAAAACTGGTTTCCTATCACTCAACTGCCAGATCTTTGAGGCCGAAGCAGCCATAATGAAGAGGTTATTACATGCCACAGTTAAAAGCTTTTTTAAAAGAGGGAATTGTTTCCGAATGAAAAGGAGGGATTCTTCATTGCAACAATGTTGTTTGTCTTTATGCTTGAAATCAGTCTGCAAGACCAGGTGACTTTTATGTAAGAGTCTTAAAAGGCTTGACCTTGATGCTCTTGGAGCCTTTGCTAGTGCTGTTTGACAGATCTTGGTATAGGGATAAATTCCTGAAGGCTAGGAAAAAACCCAGCCTTGCACCAGTATTTGAACAGACTTCTCATGGAGTCAGAAAAGGATCTTGTTCGTAGCCTCAGTATCCTTAACAGTTTATTGAGAGAGTAATTTACATTTAGGAATCCTGAACTTTGCAGGTGGCATAAAAATTATTTGTTTAATAAATGATAGTTATTTGTCTAATAAATTGTAGTAAGGATAGCTAATTGCATAGACTGATTTGGATGTCATAATAACATGGGGGCTTATTTCTGCAATCTATATTTTAATACACTAAATGCAGTGTAAGTCTTCTAAGAGTCAGAATCATGGAATCACAGAAGAATAGAATGGCCTGGGTTGGAAGGGACCTTAAAGATCATCCAGTTCCAACTCCCTTGCCGTGAGCAGAGACACCTTCCACTAGATCAGCTTGCTCAGATCCCCATTCAACCTGGCCTTGAACACTCCCAGGGATGGGGCATCCAGAGTTTCTCTGGGCAGCCTGTTTCAGTGTTTCACAGTAAAATAGTAACAGTAATAGTTTCACAGTGTTTCGTAGTAAAATATTTCTTCCCAATATCTAATCTAAACCTACTTCTTAGTTTCAGTTTGAATCCATTTCCCCTTGTTCTGCCACTATGTTCCTTTGTAAGTAGTTCCTTGCCATCTTTCTTGTAGGCTCCCTTTAGGCACTGGAAGTCCACAGTTTGGTCACTTCAAAGCCTTCCAGGCTAAAGAATCCCAGTTCTCTGAACTTTTCCTTCACCTTTCCTTATAGGAGAGGTGCTCCATCCCTCTAATCACCTTGATGGCTCTTCTCTGGACTCTCTCCAAAAGGTCCCTGTCCTTCCTGCGCTGGGGTCCCCAGAGCTGGATGCAGCGCTGCAGGTGGGTCTCACCAGAGCAGAGCAGAGCAGAGGGACAGAATCCAATTTAGAGAGAAGGATGTTGTGGGGGACCATGCCAAAGGCTTCACAGAAGTCTGGATAAGTGACATCCATAGCCCTTCCCTTGTCCATTGATGTAGTCACTCCATCATAGAAGTCCACTGGGTTGGCCAGGCACTTGGTGAAGCCATGCTGGCTGTCCCAAATCACCTTCCTGTCCTTCACGTGCCTTGGCACAGCTTCTAAGAGGATCTGTTCCATGATCTTCCCAGGCAGAGAGGCTGACAGGTTGGTGGTTCTCCTTTCTACCTTTCCTTTTTACAATGCTTCTCATTTTCCAGTCAACGGGGACTTCACCTGACTCCTATGACTTTTCAGATACCAGGGAGAGTGGCTTGGCAACTACAGCAGCCAGTTCCTTCAGGACTCTGGGATGCATCTCATTAGTTCCCTTGGACTTATATTTGTTCATGCTGGTGGCCATGAGCCTGGTCTGTACTTGCAGTTGGAAGTATTTTGCATCCCCAGTCCCCGTTATGCAGTCCACGCTCTCAGGAGGTGTGGGAACAAAGGTTACCATTGAAGGCTGAGGCAAAAAAAAAAAAAGTTTTTGAGTACCTCAGCCTTCTTCTTTTCAATTTTTACAAGTATTCCAGCATTTCTTATCAGGAGATACATCTTCTTTGACCTTTCTTTTCTGGTTAACACACCTGTAGAAGCACTTCTTGTTACTCTGCATCAATTGCCTGGTTCAATTCCCACTTCAAAAAATGTAGGAGGCATCCTTCTGATGGGAGAATTATGAAATTATGTGTTATGGAAAAGTTATTTAGAAGAGAAATTACAGACTGTAATTTCAGACATAAAATTGCAGACATGTAGATGGACATCTACATGTGAGCTCTCACTGCAGTGAAAAAGTCCAGTGCTGTCTCTAAATGTGCAAATATGCAAAAAAGGGGACTCCTTTGCTCGCAGTGGTTCCCGTGCCTGTTCTGTCTAGGTCAAATATCTTTCAAGATGCCCTTTCAAGTATAAAGTAGAAAGGATCTCAGAACTGATTTAAATAAATGAAAGAAGAAGAGCTAAAAGGATGAATTTTCTTGCTGTTCAAAAGAAGATTAAAAATTGACAGATGATGGCATATAAGGACCTACAGGGGAAGATTTCAAGTCATGCAGTGTTCCTTAGCTTGACAAATACTGTGTTTGGAAGCTGAAGTTACACAAATTTGCATTAGCTATGAGGTATGTACATTTGTAACCTTTTAAGATGGATTTTTCATTTGTTAATTGTCTTTACAAACTCACCAGAAACAAAGGACCAAAACCAGCAGTGCTGTAATTTTTTGTTGCCACTATTTACTCCACATGTAATGTGGGGAGGCACATGGGAGGCAAAAGAGACAGGAAGACAAGTCCAGGAATACTGAGCAGGTTTTTGAGCTTGAGTTTCATCATTGATGCTGATTTTAATAAAAGTGTTAACATCCCCATGGCTCCTGCAGGGTGCAGTGACTGAAGTTATTTAGTGGTCTCTGAACAGTAGTGAATGTTGGACCAACATAGAGAAAAATCAGGGTTCTTGAAGGATCTGACCATGGTATAATGAGTATTGCCTCTGCATTTCAGGGAAATGGGGTGCTGGAGATGTGCAGGCAGGCAGAAGGCAAGGAAAGAGCCAAGTGCTTTCCTTGTCAACAAATGGACTGTCTCATCAAGCCTATGAGGACTTCTAATTCGGGAAGGCCTGGTGCATGTGCATCTTTTTCCCAGAGGAGAAATCATGCTGCCAGTATGATTTTCTGTATGTTCAGCTCCAGAGGAAAGTTCTCCACTGGGTTTAAATGAGATCCCTAGAGCCTCCTACATCCTTGCCTGGGAATACCCCATGGTATCCTGTGCTCTGCTGCTGTCACACTTGCTGTGATGAGTGTTGCCAGTGGGAAGTGTTGTGTCCAATGCTGGTCAGGAGGTTAGTTAGGGAGGTTGGAAAAATTACCTGAAGGTTTTAGTGGGAAGTTGTGGGTGAAGTGAGTGATGGGGCTGTGCAGCTGTTTTAGTTTCATTACACTGAAGTAAACATTTTCCTATACTACATGTTTGGCTATAAAAATGAAAGTAAAAGGTGTATCATGTGAATAGTGGAAATGAGGGAGAAATGCTGTGCCCAGTGTCCCATTTTTTTCCCCAAATACCCTGTGCCCACAATTCTCTCCTGCATCCCTTGATGTCATGCCTTTGGCAGCTAAACTCTCCAGCTCCTCACAGGCTCCTTATCTCTGTAGTTGACAAAGGCACAGCATGGGCTATACCTGGCAGAAAGCTATTTGTCTTTTGGTTTGATGTCCCCAAGTTGCCATCTAGATTTGTTAAAGGATAAACTATCCCGGTCTTTCCACTGGTGGGAAATTTGGATTCTTTCTGCTTCCAGCTTTTTCACGAAACTTGTGGGAGTTTGGTATCTTGAAGGCTTGTAGCATCAGTCAAATTTAGCTGAAATTGGTCACCCGGCTCAAAATCAAACAGGCACATCTGTCTTGATCCCAGAGGGAACCTATCTAAAAGGTGTCATGTAAGAAGTGAATATCTTTTATTTGAATGAGTGATTTGAGATTTTGGTAGAAAAAATGTTTTTTGAAAGATAAAGGTATTTTGGGAATGGAGAAGAGATATTTTCTTTTGGTTTGGAGTGAAATAAAAATTTCAGCATCTTATAACTCTCCCAATTGCCTTTTATGATCATCCTGGGGGCTGTGGTCCACTTTGAAAAACAGTAAGATAACAGAATAGTAAGATATAAATAAAAATGCAAAAAGTTATCCAGGCTATTTGAGTATGAATAACATTTCATTGGGAAAAAGTATATGTGCGAGGGAAGAAAGAAGGGGAGAAAGAAACAGGGAGAAAGTTTAAAACTTGAGAGTATTACCTATTGAAAGGTGGGAGCTGAAAACTTGGATATGGTTAGGAAAAAGAAATGGGACTGGGGTTTTGGAAAGTGGCTGGAGTCAGAGCAGCTCTATTTTCTTGCTGCTGAAGGAACATCACTGGCATAGGATACAGCTGCTGCCAAGTTCTTTCAGGGATTCTTTCTAAAAGTTTCATGAAGACAATTGCTATATGCCAAAATGAAGCCGGGGAGAGGTAAACATATGGATATTATCAGCAGTAAAAAGGCATGGAAGAAAAGAAGGCTAGATTTCAGACAGGAAGGTTTCCTGAAGTGAACCTTTTTAGCACTGTGGTACAAACAGCATTACCTTTGATCTTGCAAACATAAAGACAGCAAACATATCAGAACAGAAAATCTGTGGTATGATCAGATGGTGTGGACTCCATATTTGAAAACTAACAAGATCCAGCTGTGAGGAGTGGCAGGGTCACAATATTGAGGGATTACAAAGGAAAAAATAAAAACATTTTTGCTTAAAAATGACGAAAGAAAAAAAGACGTTAACAAGGCTAAAACCTGAAAAATCTGCAGAATTCGATAACATCGGTTGCTATCAGCATTGTTAAAAATGCAGTGGCAGCAGCATGACAGTGAATAGCTAGAATATGCATTACTGTGTGGAACAGTGTGTAGCTCCCAATTACTAGGAGAGAATTATGGCTAGAATCCTTAAAAAAGGCAATGTAATAGACTTCAAGATCTGTCTATTCTAAGAAAGATATTATCCATCTTCACATTGGCATTCAGAGATGCAGAAGACTTGAAACAAGCTGGCCTTAGAATAAGGAGGTCATACTTACCGGGAGAAAAGGTTCTTTTATTTTCTCCTTGAGAAGCCAGATGCAAATTTATGAATTTAATTGATTTTAAAAGGTAGCTGATGGCGTCTGTGGAGAGCCTCTTTGACACAAGCACATCATGTGCTATTTCAGAGAATATTATTCAATCAAGTAATTGGGAGTGCATCAGAAGGAGAAAGCTATGGAATACACGGTTTGAAATAAATTATTACAAACAGCTGATAAGTTGTCACATATTCCACTTTCTTTATTTTTCTGGTTATCTTTCAAAAGGATAAGTTTATAGAGAAGAAAACTGGACATGCTGTACTTGCAAGGTCAAGGACAGATATTCTGAGTTCAGAGGTTCAGAAAACGCTATTTGTTAAAACTTGGGAGGTACTTTTATTTCTTCTGGAACTCAAAAGTCATGTGCCTTGCTTTGCAGAAGCTGACTGTATAAAGTGAGTGATTTCATGCAATGTCTTGTCCTGCTGTGCTAGACTGTACCTCTGCACCAGTTAACAGTAGTTTACTGGTCATGGTGAACCTTGTGTGCAGCAGAAGTGTGAAGAAAATAGGACAAGGTGCCTTAAGATCAGGGAAAATTTTAGCAATGTCTCTCCCTCCAGTTTGACCTTTTGCCTGTTCCTGTGGAATAACAAGCTTCTGCTCTGGCTGTGGAAGGTGAATGCTCCTCAGCTCCATGGAGTTTCTTGATGGGGGCAAGAGCCTTGGAGAGGGTTGTTCTGCCCAGATGTAACAGCTCTTAAGTGTTGGAACACTGACATAAATGATCCTGTGCCTCTTGGAGAGACATTTCTGTACTGAGCCATCTCAGTTTGCCAGGGCTCAACAGAGAGATGTGGTTGCTGTGCCTGTACCCACAAATTAGGGGGGTACAGGGTCCCCCTCTGCTGTAGAGTCAGCTGGCACACTGACCAGTGTTCATACTACTACATTTTTTACCTTCTAAAACTGGGTCACTAGACTCATTCTGCCTGTTGGGAACCATTCCTGGCATGTCCTAACTTGAAAACTGTGCCCTGGCAATATTTTGGAAGATTATTAGATGAAACAGACTAAAAACATTCCTGTGACACATGCTGAGGGACAATTCTAACAATTTTATAGTGCAGACAATTGAATCTCCATGCCTGGGAATGCTCTCTGGTACTGCTTCATTTATCTGTGTAGACATAACCAATATGTAGCCAAGTCTCAAAATAAAGGGCTCAAGAATTAACTGTGCAGGAAAGTTAAGGTAACACGAAATTTAGTCCTTTAATTTGAACCAATTTATAACTGCAGCTTAGTGCCATAGTATAAATTTCTGATTTTCTTTGTTTAAATTGACAACAAATAATATCTGGATTAAAAATCTACAGGAAATGCGGTTATCTTTGAAACTAGACTTAGCAATCACCTTGAAAATGACAGATGTTTGTAACCTTTGGCAAGAGGAAGGAGTGATCAAAAATGTAGAACAAACCATAAAAAAAAGTTTTCACTTAGAGACAGTGGAATAATGTTACCCATGAGCCTAAAAATCATAAGTGAGACTTCCCTCTGATGTAGACTGTTTCAAAATCAGATTTCCCACAGGTATCCTCAGCTTAGCTAATACATCTTTGAACACTATAAAACAGTTATGCATTGAGTGCATATATTTAAGAGACATTCATTGTAATTTCACAAAGAGTTAATTCAAAGTTTTAAGATTAATTTCATGAGAGAAGTATTAGACTTTCCATGAAAATAAAATTATTCATCCTTGTAGCTTTATGTTCCTCTAAAGAAAGTTAATTATTACTTGGTTGCTGTATATTAGTATTTAGTCTTCCTATTACTGCTGAAGTTATATTAGACCATCATTAAAATAAAAAGGTTGAAATTGCAATGCATGGTCATTACACTAGAAAAATATAGCCCAAAACATTCCAAACATGCAGATGTCTTACCAGCCACAGTCACTTGTGTTTGGTTCCTGTCAGGCATTTGTATCCTGTCAGGCATTTGTATCTGATTCCTCTGTTGGTGTGACTCCCCAGCAGTCACTGCCCAGGTGACACGTGGCTGTCTGCCAGCCTTGAGGAGCCAGGGGACAGTGCTGGCACAGGGTGCAGCTCAGGGTGGGCGACAGTGGAGATACTCAGAAGCCATCAGGTCACAATCCTGAGTAACCTGCTCTGGGGCACCCTGCTGGAGTAGGGAGGTTGGACTAGTTGTATCTCCAGGAATGCCTTCCAGCAGCCCTCGCTCCAAAATCTGTGAGGGAAGAGAGGAGCTCCTCAGCAAAGGATGGCATTGGGGTGGCAATGTGATGCTGCTCTGGACAGGTCTACAAGATCCTGGCACATCCTTTGTGAAGTACTTCCAGCTGATTCAGGGCAGCACTGACATATTTAAGGATGCATTGTGATATTTCATGCGGGATTCTGGACACTGACATCCTGTTCTGAATGAATAGCTTCAAAAAGGAAAACAGTGAGTGGTGACATGTCTTGGAAGAAGAAAACTGGGAAAGCTTGGTTAGTTTAATGTAGAAAGAGGAAGGCTGATGTCTGTGCTGACGAAAGACACCTGGAAAGGCTAAGAACAAGAGGAAAATAAAAAGAACTGTTTGAGCCACTGATTCTTTCTTTGACTTGACTTGGTTTCCTAAACTTCTTCCAAAGGTGGTACTACATGTCATGTAACATCGTTAGAACACATCACTGCCTGTTGGCCTACTTTGCTTCATGGCACTTTAAGAATCTCAGAAGTAGTTTATGAACCCTCTGGAATATGTGGATGGTAGAGTGAAATCTTATGATTCTAAACTCATGGCTAACAGTGGTACAAGAAGAAATGGATATTATCTGGATATAAATCACTTCAGGCTGAAAATTAAAAGGTAGTTTCTAACTATTAGAGCAGGAAGGTTCTACAGCAACATTCTGAAGGAAGGAGATTTGGTGAAATACTGAGCTGTGTACTAGAAACAGATGAATATCTGCAAGGCATTACAAAATATAGTGTTTTTAACAACATGCCTTCTTCCTCTCTTTCTTATTTCTGAAAAAAAACCCCTCATCTGGGTGAATGCTCTTTTCTATTCTTCTCCTATTTGTTCTGTTTTTTAAACAGTATCACTTCTATCTCACTGACTTCTAGGATTAAAAATAGACAGTGACCAAGATCTGTAGATCTGTCAAGTGAGGCTCATTCCTGCCTGGCATTTTGATCAAACAGGCAAGGCCTTTCCTTAAATTCCCAGCAAAACTGTAAAACTTCGGCAACAACAGCAGTTGCAGTGGTGTGCTTCATATTTTCTCTTTGCCTTTAGCATTTTCATGCAAGTTAGATATTAAATTTCCTTAAGATAATACCGTTTATGTTAGCTATGTGCTGGTGTTAAAAAGTGAAAGCAATCAAAAAAAGAAATCTTAAAAATATTATAAAATATCAAGGTTTCAGGAAAATAATTTTACAAATCATCAGTGATTTGATTCTATGACTAACCTGAGATGTAATTTTGCTAAGGATGTTTCCTGGAGAAGTTGTCCTTTGTTAGCTTCCCATGCACTTGTTTTGTGTTGCCATGGTGTTAAGTAAACAATCTTCCTAAATAGTTAAGAAACTCATCAAATCTCTTCATCTTTTTGATATGCAACTGCATGTACTGTGTTTTGTGTGAATAGGTTGGTGTCAAGTATGTTGGGTGTTGAAAGAAGGGACTCATCCAGTGGTCCTTGCTCACACCAGGATGGGTAGCAGGGTGGTGCTGAGTTCCCTGTTCTGTCCTTGCTGCCTCTTTCCCTGCCTCCTGTGGCAGCTTCAGAGAGGGAGAGGAAGGAGCACTTTGTCAACAGGATAAACAAGTGTTCAGTGCATCAAATAACTGTATTTAAGGCACACCCTGAGCTTCCAGTGAAACACTGTTGATGGTGTACTTGTCTGTGAAGCTCTTGCATGCAGTATGGTTATTTACAAATGCTGTTCAGGATTTTGCACTCTTGGAGGGTCAGATCTGCAGATACAAGGGTCTGGGTTTAAATTTAGTCTTACTGAATTCAGCAAGCTTATGTTTGAACCTAAGATGATATATTTAATAACTAAGTGTTAAAGATATAAGACAGCTTTTATTTAATTTTGGCTGTATGCTACACTGGAGGAATTGTGCTGAGGTAAAAGTGAGGTGGTCTGTGAAATTGTTACTGCATTTTTATTTCTTCACAAGAAATTTATTTTCTTTTATTTCCTGGGTCTGCTTTTCCCCAAATCAAGTCTGGACCAAATGCAAATCACACTTCTACAGACGGCTCCATTTTACTTTGTACTCCACCAGGTGATGGGTAAGCATAGATTCAAGGGCAGGGATGTGCCAGAGAATGTGCAATGAAATACTCAACTACACACATCTGGCTTAGCCTGTCAGATTGCAGTAGGGTGAAAGGACCATTGCCCTTGGCAGACCTAACTTGGCTATGGCAGGGCCAGTCCAGTGTTTCTGCAGTACATCCAGGAGTGGTCAGCCCCTTAGGAAATTATGTCAGTCTGTGGTAGCCAAGCCATCAAGCAGTTGCCTACATAAAATTTTCTGGGTTTAAAATACCTGGGGGATCCTGTATGACATCTGGCTGCTTTTCCAGCAAGACACAGATATTTTATGGGTTCTCTGTCATCTACACCCAGGTGTCTCACAAGCAGTAGAACAGATCAAGTGATTATTAGGCACCAGCATGCTGGCAAAGTGAATCAAACCCTGGTTCTGCTGTCAACTTTCCTGTAAAACTTTCACTTAGGTTTTGCAGTGTAAAGCTGAATCCCCCCCGCCGCTCTGTGGTTATGCTTGCTTGTGTCTTGAATTTGTGAAGTTGAGTTTAGGGAGAATTGTTTCTGATTAGCAATATTCTGTCAATCATAATTCCTTCTTAATGTGCTTTTGCCTGGGATTAAAATAAAGCCACAGTGTCATGAATACAGGTATCAGAAAATGATAAAGGAATTTGAATTACCTGATGCTAAAGGAGATTAGTGGATGGTGTATGAAGAACTGCAAAATACGTATTGGCAATTGCTAAAAAAAGCTGTTGTTATTTATTGCTTCCATTCATCATTGTACTAAAAGTCAAGTTCTAATAATTTAAGTAAATACCTCAGTTCTGCTGAACTTCAGTGATGCCTGGGAGAGAGGAACAAATGCAGGCAGTAACGTGCACCTAACATCACTTTCTGAATAATCTGAATGGTCTAAGATGAAATTGCATTAGTATTTTTTATGTAAGTTCTTCAATGCCTTAGTTTTTGATGCTGTATCCTCAACAGACATTGTGATAGGTCATTAATTTCTGTGTGGATTTAGCCAGCTGAAAATAGGGGCAAGGAAAGTCATTGTAAATGAATGCTCATTCTTTTGCTGTGTAAAATAATGTATTTAAATTGTGAATTCTCAAGCTCTTCTGGAGTACATTATGGTATTATTGTGCTTTTCTAGAATCTGTTATGTCAGTGAGAAGCTGGTTGTTTCAACAAAATACATCAGCTGAGCAAATGATTTATAAGCACATGCTTTGATGGACTGGAAACATGTTTTGAATGTTTGGCTTAATTGAAATCTGAAAATATGCCCACCCATCTGACGTTATGGATGTCAATTAAATATATGTATGCTCTTTTACATTAGTAATACAAATACATGCATTGAAACAAATAATAGGGTAGAAAATTTAGGAGTTGACTTCTAAGGACTGTTCAGCAGTCCTGACTTGGTATTGAGAAATCTTGCTCTTGAAAATAATCCCATTGTGTCTATGTCATTCAGTATTGGAGGAGCTATTAATTCTTATATTAGACTTAGTTAAGGCTTCTAAAGAGGAATGGCTATATGGTCATTTGGAACAAAACTTTCTGCTAGCATGGAGCCACATTAGGATGCAGTAAGAGACAGTAAGGTGGGAGTTAATATGTGTTTTACTACTGCAGAGATTAGTAGCAGTCCTAAGTTAGCATGAGTGAAATTAATTACTTAGCTCATGACTAGTGTACCAAATTCTTACGTGCTGTAAAATATATAAACACATATTGTATAAAAAGGTCTACAGCAAGAATTGCCCTAACGGCTGATTAGAGAGTTGTAAAATTACTTATAGTATCACTTCTTAAGAGGTAGAGTGTACTCGAAGTATTGGGTGAGTGCAGTGTGAGTCAGTCCCCTGAAGAGCAGGATCCAGTTGCTGTCTCTCAATGTAATCAAAGACCACAGGAGTGAAAGTAAAGTATTTATGCAATTAAGATTAAGAAGATAAACTGCTACCTAAGTAACTAGCCAGGCAACTGTCAATAAAGCATTTATATTTCTTGCTAACCTAAATAACTTAAGTAATAATAAGTTTCCAAACCTCACACTTACCCAAAGCAAAGTGAAGCCTTGCACTGCTTTCTGTCTCTCCCTCTCTCCTTCCCATACCTCACCAGTGCAATTTGTGTTCCCACAGAATTATGTCCCTACTGAGATGGCAAGCCCCCCTGAAGCAGGGACTGGATTTGATTTGGTGTTTGAAGAGAGCCCAGTATAAGCTGAATCCTGATTGTGGCCTCCAGCTTTGACTGCTGTGCAAATTGCAGTAGAAATAATAATTATTGTTTGAATTGTATCTGAGTGGTGTGAGTAGCATAAGCTTGATGAGCTACCCAATTTGCAACAATAGTAACTATGTACTGAGCAGAGCCTGCTGTGCGACCTTGGGGAAGTCATTTCACCTTTCTGGGCTTTCCTGGCAGTAAAATGAGAGCAAGATAATTTCTTTAAAAATGCTCTACAGGCATGGACTGTTATTACTGCAAGGAACTGATTGCGTGCTGATTCTGGTCTGCTTTGTGCAACGTGACCCCTTGCCCTCAGAGCAACTCAGAGATCTCTAGGCCATCTTAGAAGTAATCAGTGTAAACAAGGAAAAATTGTAATTACCTAAAAAAGGAAAAGGCAAAATTAAACATATTTGTGGATGTACATCACTGTGAGCAACCATCTGTAGAATGATAAATAGTGACATACATACGTAAACACACTGCGTTGTCATTCCAAACAGCATATTCTGTGTGTTTATCTCTGCATTAATGAGGTACTTGCCTTGGTTTTGACATCTGTCACTTTGCAGTCATGGCAGTGCAGATCTGAATTTGAGAACAAAATTCATGGGGGATTATTTTAGCCTTTTATTCCATGCACTGGAAGTACCTGTGGTGCAACACATTTGGCTAAACCGTGTTTTTCCCTTGGACGACAAGACCAAAACGAGTGCATAACATAACCAGATGATATAGCTTGAAAAGCATCAGTTCAGGAACCCAAACAGGTACCAAGGCTGTCATCATCACAGGCAGCCTTGAGAGGACTGCTTCCATACAGAGAGGAATGACTGACAGATAAGCAAGGTTTAGCTAATCCTATTTATTTGGTCACTCCAGCATTCAACCGAGTGTTACACTTCCTTGTTGACTTGCTTTTTCTTTCAGAAAAGAACTGCAGCAAAGCCAGATATATAGCTCATGGCTCATTTACTCACAGTGCCAGCAAGTGTCTCTACAGTGATTCTCTTTTGAACGTACATGAGTGACAGATTGTTCAGACCACTGGTTCTCAGCATCCCCAGCATGCTGGTGTGCTGTAGGGTGTTCTGTTGGCAAGAATTGCTGCAGGGAACAGATGTACACTTGATACACCAGGAGTTACCGAAGACAGTCGAGCCACATCCTGGGACCTTCCCTATGAGTTCACTGGCTTTGTGTTCACATGAGATTTAGCATTCCACTTTGTCCTTCTTCCCATACATGTTCTGGGTGTTCAGCTGTGCCTGGGTGGAGTGGATAGGTGATGGGATGCAGGAAAGATGGCACGCATAGAGAAGAGGATCTGATTTTGGAGTGACAGAGGAACAGCAGCCAACACTGATTTTCTGCAACTGAGTGGAGAGAGGCAACCTCACCTTGATCAGAAGGACCAAATCTTGGAGAATTTCAGTGCACTGCACTATTAAGCAGAATTTAGTTTGTCTCAATAAGGAGGAGGACTTTCTCCTTCTTCACTGCTGGCTCCACTTACTGAGGTATTTTCCTTAGGAATATATTTGCCCTTTTTGAAAACAGTCTATGAAGTTGTGCTAATTCTCACACAGGGCATGCTGGTGAGAAAATGCAGGTAGGACAGAATTAGAGGGATGGATAAGTAAGCACTCTTTGTGTAGTCATGCTTGATGGCTGCCCAAGTGAGTTCTACTGTAAAATTTTAAAAGATGGATAGTCATTTGTGGTGCATTGCTGCAAGATAGATTCCTGGTGTCTGAAAAATAGAAAGCCTGCAAATTGTCTCTGAGAAATTCTCAAAGGCTGCTCCTGCTATGTATGCTCTGGTTGTCACTTGCAGTTCTGGCAAAAGAACTGATGTGAGCCTGGAAGTAAAGGGATAATAGTGAAGCTCCAGGTAAATAATCCTTGCTATTGTACAACAAGTATATCTATTTCTTCTCTAGTGCAAATACCCATCTGGGAAGAGTTTGCTTCCAAAAAGCATGAAAGCAATAAGAAGATAACAGTTTTCACCCAAGGCTAGTAACCTGGCAAAGAGCTGGATACTCTTCCTGAGCTGTGAGTTTTCGTGCTACCTGCAGAGATGGTGGATGGATAATTTCAATCACAAACACTTTGAAAAATCTGACATGGGGCACAGTTCCAGGAAAGCAGCGCCAAGGATAATTTTATTCTTCAGTGAGTTTTCGGGTGGTACTTACCTTATGCACTGAGAACCTTTTATAGGTTATTTCTTGAGCCACATTTTGCCAATGAAACTTCTGCTCTACAGCCAGAGAACAATTCTGTCTGGGGAAAAAATTCCATAGTGTTGGCAGCAGATTTTATGACATATTGGATGATGTCATTAAGGGAGTTGTTAGCAATCTGTCATTTACAGAGCAGTTTCAACTAGTCCAACGTAAGGGATGTGATTTAATTCCATGTCTGCTTGGATTTCTCCTATATAATCAGTGGAGGCTCAGGAGAGTTAGGAGAGTTAGGCACAGCATGATCCTCTTCTGATTACTTTGCTGTCATTTCCAATTTATGGCCTAAAATGCAAGAGAATAAAGTCTTCGTTCCCAGAGGGGCTCATGAGGGGTTGGTACAGGTGGTCCCCCAAATCTTTTAGCTGTGGTGGCTGCACAGGCTGAGCACTCTTGTGCAAGGACTGAGTAGAGTGACTGTAGCTTCTGTCTCAGGTTATGCAAACATGGTTGCTGATAAATGGCAGGTGGAAGGGACCTCTGCAGAACTGTCCCCAAAGAGGCACATGAGGAACTGCTCCTCCTGATGGAAGGCAGCACATTAACCCAGCTTCTACCTATCCCCCGAAGCCTGTGGAGGCTATTACAGCCTTCATTTCACCTCCAGGTAATTTGATCCTGTCTTCCGTGAGTTTTCCTGTGAAGGGCAAATGGATGTCCCGCACGGAGAACGACTAACTAGGAAAGGAAACAGGGTGTGTTCTTATGCTGCCTCTTTGAAAGCTCCTCAGGTCTTCAGTGTAATATTCTATTTCTTTTGGGTAGTTGTGGTTTAGGTCAAAGAGGAGAAGAGCATAAAATTGTCCTAAATTGTGCTTTGGACAAGCTGCATAGCACATCTAGCATCCTCCTGCTTTTCTTGAAGCACACAGGAAGCTGGCTTAGGAGTACCATCATCAGGAACCAGGCTGGTCCTCCTCCCCATCACTGCAGGGTGCAGAGCATGGTGCTGTGATGCACCACGTTCTGTTTGCCAAAGGATGTGGAAAGCAGAAGCACAGGTTGCTTCAGAAAAGGATTAGGCAGTTAAGAGAGAAGAGATGCAGTGATGGCTTTTAAATGTGCTGGTCTGCACTTTTGTCACAGCTTCACCCTATGAGGAGCAGACTTGGGAGTAAGGATGGTGTGATAGGGGAAAACCACTTCAAATTCATCTTGCTTCTGTCTGATATTGTCTGCTCTTGAAAATGTCATTCCAGGCTGGATGAACCTTTTTTCCCACCAAATATATCCACTGTTGTTTATTAGTTGCTCCTCTGCAGGTAGGTTTAAGAGAGACTGTTTGTTCTTTCTGTGGGAAATGACACATTCCAACACTGAGTGCCAGTCAGAGGATTGCCTGATCATCAGCATCCTGTTTTGAATTTTGAAAATGTTTCAGGAGACCTTTTCTCTTCACAAGATGGATTCATGGATCTATAGACTTCAATGCCAGACAGGTCCATTAGTCAGCTTTGCTGGGTAACACACACCATGGAGCTTTACCAAGCTATTGCTGTACAGAGCAGTATGCTAATATTGCTTCCTTTACTCTGCTAGAAACTGTAACGAGGTGCAGTGAGTGTTTGCTGCCAGAGTTGGGATCATTCTTTTCCCTTCCCAGGAGATGGCTACTGAGTTTGTTTTCTCCAGATAATCCTATGATTTAAAAAATACAGTTGTGGCTGACTAAGTAGATGGTTTGTGCATAACGTTTGTGAATGAGAAAGTGCCCTAAAGTAGGAGCAGTGTCTCATAATACATAGTTACCATTTATATAGTGGCTTTCAGCCAACTGTTTCAAAATATTTTTTACATAAGGATAGGCATAGCTATCACTCTCCCAGTTTTCAACAACCGAGGGCAAAGTGCTTTGCTGTCTGCCAGTTTTTGTGTTACATCAGTAGCAGAGCCCAGAATAGAATCCAGCCTCTTCCTGTGCTCTGTTGTTGTCTGGGTCTAATCAAACTGGTACAGTTCAGTGCTGTGGCTGTGTGAGTGGCTGAGCTGGAAAGGAATAGAGGACCATAGTGCTATGGCAGATGGCACTTTTGACATGCAGCTGTTGTCCTCACAGTCCTAGGTGGTGGTGGGAATGATGTGGTAAGGATGAGAGGTCAGAGGTGAGAATCATGAGGTCTGAAGATACATTACATAGTGGGAATCAGAATTTGCAGCAGTGTGGATTCAGATGCAATTGTTGATGATACTTGAATTCTCAAATTTGATTGTAAACTAAGCACGAGTCAACTAACCATAAGGAGTCATGAGCAAAGACCCTCTAGAATCAAAATCTCCAAATACAGCGTCACAAAACCCAAATACATTTTGGAAGGACTAATTGCCATTTAGAGTCATATCAGATTCAGATTCTCATCTCCAGAATTTGGTCTAGAACTCTAAAGGTTACTGACATTTTTGTGTTTGCACAGATCTCCAAGAACCATCTCTGATAAATCACAGAGTTTCTGAGATTATTGGTGAAATTCTGAGGGTAAGCAAAAATGGGGACAAAATAACAATAATCCCAGAAACTGCAGCCTGAGATTCAGAGGTAAAAAATTCCAAATGTATGTTTTTTAGGATAGAAAAGTAGTCTTTAACCTAGTAGTAAAACCACTAGTGACACAAAAATTTAGAAATCTAGGTAAAATGACAGGGCTGCATGATGATCATCTTTTAAAAAAAGTTTTAGGTAGAGGACAGAAAAACAGCAGAAACAGTAAATAAGTCTACAAGAAAATGTATGACAGTAAGTGCTAGCATGCAGAGAAGTGATAGAAATTGGAAAAATACCTAAGAGAAATAAATTTGTCTATGCAGTGATCGTCTATAAAAGCAAAGTTTAATACAAAAAATCAATACTTGCAGGCTTTTTAAATGTTAATTGTATAATTTCTAATAAGCTACAAGGCTTACATCCTTATCACAAAATTCCTCTAAGCAGGAATTAAGAAAAAAGCAGAATGAGATTTTCAGTTTCCAAAAATAGATTGCCAAGAGCAGAGGTTTTTTCTCCTTCTGATTGCAAGAGAATCACTCTGCAGTGTTTTACCAAAGAACAAGTAGTGCTGAGTAAAAGAATAATTGAAAAGTGATTTTTCACGGATTTTTCTACCTTTCTATTCTCTGTACTGGATTTTGTTGTGCTGTCTAGATGAAATATTCACGATGGCACTGACCCCTTCCCTTGTGCAATTTGTCCAGTGTTTGCTTGGCGATGTTCAGAAGTAGTGGAGCAGAAAATCCCTTGCTACAGCCAGCATTTGCTGGGGATTACTCTTCACACTGGTATATGTTGAAGGAGATTCACTGGGCAAAGTGATGAAATGGCTGTATGGCTTCAAGACTAGAAATCTTTTTCCAGCCTGGAAAGCTGTGTTCTTTTGTCTCCTTTTTGAAAGGGGTAAAAATACTGAAAATGCTGAAAATACTGAGCAGGTTCTTGAAATGTGCATATCTGAGCTCCAGGTGAGAGGTGAACAGAGTGCTGCCTCTTCAGTTCCTAGGAACTCTTGGGGTTGACTGGGGCTCCTCATTTCCAGAAATAATTCTGAGTATTTGCTGTTGTGTTGTACTTGTCCATACTGACTTCACTGCCTTGCACTGTGAGGGGCATTCTTAAACCTGGGCTTAAGTCTCAGTCAATTGAACTATCAGGATAAGTGTATATAGAAATACATGTGTGTCTTGCAGAGTGACCCAGGGATTTGTGTTCTCTCTTTTGATATTTGTCGATTTTCTTAGAACTCAGACTTGGGAACTCATCAGAGTAGTGTCTCCTGGTGCCTGAGCAGGCTGTGCTTCTCTTTGGGTATTCAGAGTCACTCAGAACACTTAGGTACTTACCCATATCTGCCCCGTGGCCTGTCTCCATTGTCACCTGTATTGTCACCTTCTGCTCATTACGGACAGCTAAGGATGGCTGGCAGCAGAGCAGGTGCAACTTACAGTGTGAATATGCCCTTGGCTGCTCTGCTCAGTGTGTCAGGTATGTTGCAGTGGCCACCTGGCTCCAGGGCTGGCATTTTGGGACGTGGAAACATCAGAAAATTATCTCTTCCAGCCTAACTAGATGTGTCAGAGAAGCAGAAAGGACAGCATCTTATGTCCTGCTTCCTGCGTGAACTTCTCTTGTGTTTCCTAGGTGTCTCATGCCATTTTTATTTCTCTGTAAAATCCTTCCCAAAACATCTCATCTCTTTTTGACTTTTTTTCTGGCAGTTGACGAAAATGGTTTGTGGCAAACACCCAAGAGGACAAGTCTCACTGAATTCAGCACCTGTGACAGGAGCTTACTGCCTGTCTGGATAAAAAAGGAAAGGGCAGCTCTTGGGTGATGGGGGCAGTCAAGGAGGCTCTCAGTCGTAGACTTGCATCTACAGTGTGCACCTCCTGGGACTGTAGGCAGGTAACATTCCTAGTTTTATTTCTGTCAGTCAGCTGAGCAGAAGAGGATGTTATTCTGGCAAACTCTCAGTTATTCTGTGTAGTGGGGAGGTTGTTGAAATAACCAGGATGAAGGAAAATACAGGTGGTGTCAAACATGCAGATAAGGCAGCAGGAACTTGTGCATGGAGAAAAGCAGTCCTGTGATGTTGCTGATTGCATGGAAGAGCAGTCTGTAAAGCCATCTCAGGGTAAATACAGGGTGGTGCTGTGAGAGTGCAGCTGGCCTGTTCCCTTTGTGGGGGCTCCCATGGTATGCAGCAGGGAAGGTGTCCAGCTGGGATCTGTGCCCTGTCCAAAAGGTACAGAGGCCAGTGTCCCCCAAAATGTTCTATATTCAGAACAGGCAAGGCAGGAAGGGAAGCAGTGGCAGAGAGAACAGAAATGGCTTAAGCATGGTGCCTGGAGAGCTGGCAACATAGTCTGCATCTCCTGACTTGTGATCGAGTCTCAGCCACTGAACTCCATGGCCCAAAAATGGTCATGGGAGGGCTATTTGAGCTAATGTCCGTGGATTGAACTGAGTATTTTTAAAGAATGCTCTACTAAACTTCACTGAGAGATATTAGTGGTAATGGCATGTCATTTGCTTCACAGTGCTCATTTCAAATTGCTCGGTCTCTTTCTCTAAATCACTATAGCACAGCTTGGCTCTGCCTCCAGTCCAGCTCTGTACCTGTGCTTGCTAAAAGTGTCTGTACTGAATAGCTGCCATAAATGTACAGTATCAGCTTTCTTAATGTGGTTAACTCAGTATTATTTCATTATTTGGTTTTTACAATATCAAAAGGTCTGACTGCTTTTATAGATGGATGACTAGAGAATATATTTTTGTGAAAAGGACCTATTTTTTAGTTAGAAAGTTATTCTAAAAATGCCTGAAAAATCCTTAATGATATTTATTCTACTCATATGACCTAAAAATAGCTAAAGCAATTTGAGTAAGAATGAAAAATTGTGTGCATATGGAGTTTCAGCTCTAAGTGGAAGGCAACCTACTCTCAGATCAAACAGTGAAGTAACAGTCAGGATTTCTAGTTTCGAATTGCAATTTTGATACTTTGCAAAAGTACTCTTAGTGGCTTTGAGCACATCACAGAGTTTCTTCCTTAAGCCAGCTATGTGAATTACTTGCTATTGATGTCTGCTGTAGAAATATGTTAACATTTCCAAAAGTGCTTAATAAATCACCTCATGCTACTTTGTAGTTGGGATGTGTTTGGATAAAACCTGTAGCTTCATTTCATGTAGACCATGCCATCCCACCGTGTTGGTTGGGCTCCTTTGGGAATTATTGTTGGAGAACAAGAGGTTAATATATAACCTGTTAAAAGCCTGTTTGGCCTCAGAAAGAAAAGATTCCTCTTTCCTGCTTTGCACTTGCTCATCACTCTCTGATCTAAGACTGTTGGAGCACTTTGCAAACTTCCATGAGCTGAGCCTCTCAACCCCAGCAACAGCAGGGCAGCTCTGATAGGCAATGAGGAGAAAATTGAGGCTGAGGGGAACTTACACCAGCAGTTTAGGCTCGGGTCCAAGTCTGAAGATGCTGGTTTCTGAGAGTGGCTCAAGGTTGCTTGGGAAGGATGTGTCATGTCCAAGTCCATAACCTATAGCTGCAGTCTCTCTATAGCCAGATTACCCCTGCTAGGACTGCCAAACATTCCTCTAAATGGAGCTCCATACAGACTTGTAACTGCTTGAACTGCTGGGGGAATTGTCACTGTATTAGAGCACAGCCAGTGACCCCGACGTGATAACATGTCCTAGATCAACAGGAAATTTGGTGCTATGTTTTCAAAGAATTATTATTTAGTATTGAATGGCCTTTTCTGTCT
Organism: Cettia cetti; assembly: GCA_013401135.1. NCBI lineage: Eukaryota > Metazoa > Chordata > Aves > Passeriformes > Sylviidae > Cettia > Cettia cetti. The sequence goes on along the minus strand of VZUI01011871.1, from coordinate 30,884 downwards.
TTTTCTTTCTTTATAAATGGAGATGAATCCAAGTTTGTCTAAGACCATAGTTCTGGGTGCAACTGATGACGATGTTACAGTGCAACTGTGTAATGAAAAGCCTGTTTCTGTGAAATCCCCCAAATGACAGTCCTCTTGTGTGCATGCAGGCATTCAGGGACCCTGAAAGTGTGGTCTGTAGGAGTCTGATGCACGGGGGCTAAAAAGCAGCACACACACACTCTACCTGCAATGCCAGAAGGACCTTGCCTTAGCTCAGTGTAAGAGCCTAGAGCAGCATGAGATTGCAGCAAGAAGGGAGAAGTGTCTTTTTGGTGGCTGAGACATTGTGCATGGTGTTCAGGCTGGTCCCTGTGCTGGAATCTGGTGCAGAGAAAGAGGTGCCTTTTCTTTCATCTGGAAATTCCATCTTCATTGATTTTCATACACCCAAAAGACAAAAAGGATTGCCTTGAACACCTGGTCTGACCTTCTGGTTAATGTGCCCCACAAGGCTTCCCTGAATTAATTCAGGTTTAAATTAAAGAATGAAAAAAAGAAACAAAAACTGGGTTCTTCTGCCAGTTTACCAGGTTCCTAACCAACTCATATTTCAAAATTTCTAATATTACTACTCCTTCTGCAATTACTATTTCTTTTCAGTTTCTTTCTAGTTCAGATCTGGATTAGAGAACACCATGCTGTGTGTAGTTTTTCCGTTCCTGCCAAAGGCTTTGCCTAGGCATTAGGCTGTAAGGAAGGATTTGTTGCAGAAACACTGAAGAGTTGGGTAAGGGCAGGATGGATCTAGTTCACTTTATTGCAATGTAGCTGAGAGAGCTTAGGGGAACAGACACCCTGCACAACAGCCTGCCAGCAAAGGACTGTGAGGAGGCTGAGTGTGCTTACAGGGAGATGAGCTGGAATTCCTGTCCCTAAGACCTGGAGGTGTGGAAGGAAGCTATCTAAGCAGCTTGTCAGTTTAAGATTATTTTGATAAGCTTTGGAGCTAGTCAGCAGATGAGATGGCTTAGGAAAAAGATACTCGACAGTGCAGGACCTGCTGGGATTCTGACTAGTAAACCCAAAGGTCATGGGCCTCAGAACCACGAAGCCAGAACCTGTGGTTTCTGCCCTGTAGGAGGAATGAGCCAATAGCCACTGTGCTGTTTGCAAAGTCAGATAACTGTTTCCCATTCCTGCTCTTCTCCATCCCTTCCTCTCATGGAACATGACTCAGCAGCCTTTGGGGCAGGGCTGCACTTGAGCCTGAAGCATGAGGTCGAGTTGCCTGGTTTGCTTGGCTACTGAAAGCCTCTTGGTATAAAGCAGCAGTGAACTGGCTGCACAAAGGTCTGTAGTCTGGTAACTTTGTGAGATAACTGTCTAGGATACTGCTGTATCTCAACATCTGATTGTTTGCAGTATGAACATACTTCAGTTACCATGTGGGGAACAGTTTTTTTCCACTGATATTTGCTTTCCAGCAGGGAAGGGCAATGCAAGCCGAAGTTCTCATAAATGGAAGGGTGATGGGAGCTCCTGTCCCGCCATATCAATCATAACTAATTTTCCTCCTCCCATAATTCAACATATCCTGAAAACACAGCCTTTTTCTGCACCCTGTTGGGCTGCCAAAATTCTCCAGTCAGCACCCTGGTGCCAAGCCACTCACTCAAACTGCCCATGGGTCTGATTCACCCTGTTTCCACTGACAGTGATCCGTGTACTCGTTCCTCTAACCTACCATGGTCACTGAGCCACCTGCCTGTCAACTCTGTTCAGCTGAGATGCCAAAGAAAAGTCTAACATTAACTGTTGTATTTTGTAAAAATATTTTACCTGGGAAAATGTTGCATAAAATGCTGGCTTCTAAGGAAAACCTGGTTTCCTGTACAAAATTTGACTGCTTTTCCTGACTCCATTTCCAAGATAATAATTTCTTGCAAATCCCTAAAGCCAGGAAAGGTCATACAAAAAAGGCCACAGAATATTTATATTAGAACATGTGTATTATTTTCTTTCTGTCAAAGTCTGTATAAAGAAAAGGAGGACTTTATTTAAGAAGCCCAAGGAGACTCATGGCTGCCCAGCTTCAGTGCAGCAGATAACAGAGCACTTGCAAATGGTGCTGACTGCTTGAGGCAGATTGCTGGGGATTAGCAGAGTTGTGACAGGAGCACATCTGACCTCTTAACTGTCTGTGCTCTCCAGTCTCCAGCCCTGCTAATTACCATGTAGCACAACTGAATAAATAATGCATGCTGCATTCCTCTGAACTTATAAATAGGCGAGTGTTACACAATTGTGGGGACCTTCCCATTAATGGTGCTCTGTGGTGCCTTCTCTGCTTGAGTTGACAATTTGAGAGGGCATCTCTCCTGCTGCTTGGTAAGAGACTCAGGGAGAGGTGATGCTTCTCATTTCTGCCTTTACTAGATGCTTGCTAGTAATGCTGTGTCTCACATGCCTAATCCATAATGATATGTCTGGGAGCTGTTGATTTACATGAATCACTCACATTCTGGCCTTGGCCACTATCAGTTCACATTGTAAAAGGTTTTCAATTGCTTTATTCAATGATGAACAGCAATAAGGAGACATTTCCAGTGTCTGTTTATAGGATTAATGACAAGATTGGTTCAGAAGTAATGTATGCAAAGGCATTTTCAAATCTGTCTGTGGAAACATTTGGGAAAAAATTGGTTGTTTTCAGAGCTAAACTCATGGAGTAATTCCAAGATGATCCATATAGCTGATTGGAAATTTTAATAAAAAGATTTTTCATTAGAAGATGCTGACTTGCAATGATCAAAACCACATCCAGCACTCTGCCAGTTCCAGCAAAACTGAAGGTAATAGGAAAGGCTTCTCCTGTCTCAGGCAGGAATTACCCAAGGGGAAACTCCAGAGTAGCCTATTGTGTGAGGTGCTGAATACCCACAATCAAAACATTTCCTTTGAATCAGAAAGCCTAGATACCTAAGTCTTAGAAATTGTCCCCTGCCCAGGAGGATGTCCTGGTGCTCACCCTCATGCCTGTCCCAGGATGCCTCTCCCATTTATGGAAAACTGAAAGGTTTTGGTTGCCATGTGAGGAGGAATGGGCGTCTTTCAGGTTTAGTAGAGAAGCCATTCCCTCTCCAGGGTTACAGCACACACAAGAGCATCCTGCAGTGCTGGAATCCAGCATAAACCAGCTTCTTTCCTGTTTTGCCTGTGAAACACTTGCTCATGGCAGTGCACAGCAGCCTCTGAGGTGTCATTTGCTGAGCCATGGGCGTGCTGAGCCTGATGTGGTGTCCTGGGCTCCCCTCTGGCCCTGGCTGAGCCGCCTCCAGCTGTGCTCCCTCCCTTCCTCCGCAGGCAGGGAGCACTCCTGCCTGTCACTCGTGGTGAATTGAGAAAGGAGGAATTTTCTTGCATGCACTTGCCTGCTGTGCAGCTCCACAGAACCAGGTCTTAAAGCTATTGTTGTGTTTGCCCCTCATGGAGGAAATAAATAGGCCAAATAAATAAATTAAAAAGGCCAAAGGCTTTTTGTCAGTGACCATTCTTTAATTTTGTAAGGCTATTTTCCCCTCCTGCCTTGTAACTTACAGGAAGCCCTTTACTATCAGTTCTCATTAATAAATGAGTGAGGCCTCATTAAAGACCATTCATGCCTATAAACTTTCCCAAAATTTAATATTTGTCCTTTCTGGCCTCTCTAAGAATTCAGAATATTTCTTGAGGTATATTATGAGTATGATGGTGTGTTACACTGCCTTCTTCCTGTATGAGGTTAATAAACAAAGCTTGCCATAGCAAATATTTCATCTGTCCAGCATCTCATTACTGCTGCTTCTGAAGAAAAAAAAAAAGAATTAAAGATTTCCATGCCTCATGGAAATTCATTTCCTTGATCACAGAGAGCGTAACGTTACCTGTAAATATATAATTAAGAGCTAAAGCCTTTAGCCATTTCTGGAAGCTTTTTGATATCATAACATAGATACATTGTAGTCAGATTAACTGTGAAGAGGAATGTTTTAGGCTTTATCCTTTTTTATGACTGTGGATGTGCCATAAGTTCACATCCATATTAGTATGTTTGGCCTGTGCTGTCAGTAATTAATTCAGTCATTATTAAAATAACTTGTTTAGATATTATTTTTGGTTTCAGTCAGTGCTTTCCCATTTGCATTAATATCTGCAATATTTCAGATAAAAAATACCATAATGAATTTTCTGACATAATAGATGCACTAGGAGTGGCTCTAAGGAGCTCCAAAGTGAGAGTTACCTATTGGTGCATGAGTGACTATGTTTGGTTTTAAGAGCTTTTCTGTTTTGTTATTATTGAATATTCCTGATAAATGGACCAGATGGAAGGGTTTAAAAAACATACATGAGCCTAACAGTCCTTAGCTGTTCAGATAAATTTATTTGACTGAATACTGATATGGGAAATTTAACTGGAATACTCTCCCATTTACCAGGCCATTACCAAAACATGATGAATTTGGAGTTCTTGTGATTGCTGGCATGATTATGTGGCCCACACATTAGGCAAACTTTGTTGCTACTGACCTGTCAGCTATAGCACATTACCTTCTGTCCTGTGATGGCAAGTTCTTTATGGAGTTCATAAATTCAGAAGACCAGCAGCCAACCTGTTGGGTTGCACCCTGCAGACTTGTTGAGGTTGGACACGAGGCAGTGTCATAAAATTCAGCCTGAATGATTTATTTCTTCTGTTTCAGTAATGCCAGCAGTGTGCTATGTACTGTAGGAACAGTACCTACACTAAATAATTTACTTTTTTAAGTCAGCAAAGGAATAGAATGTATTTCCAAGGATGTCTCTTTGAAAAATATTTCAATAGTTTCATTATTTCATCATCACTGCTTGACTATGTTTCTTGTATATGTCAGTAGAGAAATGAGTCTCAGCTGGGGCTCAAAGATATCCATTCAGAGTACCCTTAATCTGCTAAATAGCCAAAGGATAGGGCCTTAATCACAAACATTATGGTAGGATTATTTTTAACTTTCTTTAAAAACTTAGGACAGCAGACCTTAAGCCACTTGCATTGAGTTAATAAGGGCTAGGTGCAATCATGTCCCAGAAACGAATCACAAAAGTTTGCTTTTTCAAGTTTCTTTGCTGTGGTGGATCCAGACCCAAACAATCAGTTCATGGGCCTCCACATGTAGGGTGGGATTTGCTTTACAAGTTAGGCAAATTTAAAAAGTCTTTCCTCAGGGATGCCTGGGCAAATAAGTGATTTCCTTTGTCTCTCTCTTATTCAACAATTTATCTTGGGAAATAGTGGTTGCACTGAAAAGTGATGAGAATCAACTTCATTAGTAAGTAGAGAACAATAAATCCAGCTCTTCTGTGAACACAGCTATGGTGAATCATTACTATGTGCAGGAAGTAGAACATTGCAGAGAAGACTTCAGTGGCTGCAAAACTGTTAATGCCAAAATGAACTCAGCTTTCCGGTGTCCCACATTCACTCTTGGCCATAATCTCTTGTAAAAATTTTACTGTTGGATTGGAATATTTTGCCTGTTTTGGATCTGGCTGTTTGTTGTTAGCCTGTTCTGCATCTGCTGCAGTGGATTGTTGAGCACAGAGGTGATGGATTCTCATCACAGCTTTCCTTGGGAGCTGCTGCTGCCTGTTGATAAGAAGTGTTCCCTCTTCTGCTGCTCTTTTCTGTCTTCTGCAGAGTTTGGGTTAATTTGCTCTTTGTTTAAGCAAAATCTAAGTCTACGAGACACAAGTCTGAGCAGGGACTTTTGAATGTCACATATGTGACCATAAAAAGCCCAAATGTGCCTGTTTATTAATGTGTACTTTTCTGTAGTAAATGTTGCAACTTTGTGCTTTTCTGCCTTTAACTTTTCTCTCTCATTTATTTGTATCTTTTTATATCAAAACAATTTGAATCTATTTCTGCTGCAAGATGGTGAAGGGTAATGACAGGCATCTATGGTATTCTTCGTTGAGCTGCAGAAAGTGTTTTAAAAGCCTTAAAGGTTTATTTTTCTCTTGGAATGTCATGCTACTTAGAAACTAACATCTTCATCAAGGTTCACTTATGAAAGGACAGCGCAACTTCCTGTGCTCATTGACAGTCCTTGGAGCATATTTCCCTCCCTGCTTTTTTCTGGAGATTCTGTTTGAAGTAGGTAAGGTCACTGAAAACATGGTGAGATGCGAGAAGATCCTGAAAAATTAGATGGCTGAAATAAAAGTGATTGCTTTTAACGTGATTTCTCTTTTTCTCTGTTTGCAGGCAGATGGGAGAAAATGGTCTGTACTGCAGTCATTTACATGATTGCCTGCTTTGTCCCTTGACCTGAGAACCTCGGTAGTGGTAGATAGCATAAGTGTTAGGCAGTGAGAGGCCAATGAACAAGAGTTTTCTTTGTTTAACATGTCCCTACTGCTTTTACTGAATACAGCTAATTTCTGTCACTTCCATACAGAGGCATTTCAAAGTTGAATAGTGATTAAAGGGGAAAATTCAAGCTCTCTGGCTTTATGTGAAAGGTCTGCATTAACAGCTGATATTGTTAACAGTTCAAATGCAGTGGATGAGTTTTCTGTTCATTGTGTCAGTCTTTGTGGCAAATAAACATTTCTGCAAACACTAAAGAGCTCAAAAGATTTATTACTCATCTGAATTAATCTTTTTTACCGATAAATGGTGGTGGGTGGGAATCTTAGAATTCAAAGCAAAAGCATTTACCAAGACAAATTTGGGATGGCAGCAATGTTCTGAATTACAAAAAAAAAAAACAACAACAAAAAAACAACCCAAAAACCCCCACCAATTCTGGAACAGAAAAAGTCAGTAAAGAAAACTTGGACAATCTTCTTGGGAATAAGGAAGCTGGAAGAGAATTGGACAGGAATATCTCTATTTCCCAGAAATCTAGGGCAGGGAATGAAACTGCTTGTGCAAACAAGTGTGCTTGATTTCATGCCTAATGCATGCACAGAGGAGGCAATGATGGAAGCAGCCATAGCATGGCCAGGCTGCTGCTGAAAGAGGCTGCTGACTGCAGAGATCCAGCCAGAGAAACGTGGAGCCTGCTGCTCAGCAGGAGCACCTGAGAGCAGCCACGGGACCCCAGGGGCCACAGAGGGAGAAGTGCACTGATAAACGTGCTTTGGGTGTGTCCCAGATTAATTCCAAAGCACCCAAATCAGTGTGCAGGAGTAAAGGAGATAAGCTTATCAGCTACAAACCACTAATTCAATGGTAGTTATCTTTCCCAGAAAGGTTTATGAAAAGGATTTGTTTTTCTAGCCAAGCCCACAACTAAGAATCTAAAAGGCAGGTTGTGGGGTTTTTAACCACAGAGCTAGTGATTCGTTTATTGCCTTAAAATAAATTATCTAATATATGAAACCAGTTTAATTACTTGGTGCTTTTGAGGTATATGATGTGATCTAATATTAGAAAGCAAAAGACCATTCTAATATTTCATTACAACCATTAAAATTGCCACCATAATTTCTCCTGCTAGGGCCAAATAACTTGCTGCTGCTGCGGTGAGATAACTTAATTACATACAATTCATGACTTGGGTAATTTTATATAAAAGCTACATACACAGACATGCTTGAATTTTTAAAAATAATTAGAATAATCTGGAAGCTAACAGAAAGAATTGATCAGTCCTTTAGATAATGGGCTCCTGTTATTTTAAATCTGAACACAATTCTAAAAGAGTTCTGAAAATATGGACCGAGTCAGTACATGACCCTTTTGGAGTTCAGGTAAAGGTAAATGTCTTTGGTGTCATATCTGGGCAACATGTAATGATTTGGGGCTAATTTGTAGCAATCGTAAGGATTTTCCTTAGGTACAGTTTTCTGAAAAACACATTAGGGTCCTTCAGAATTTACCATTTCTGGGTGCAAAAGCACTCTGATATCTGAATAAAATGATTGAAAACAAGAATTATGCCTGTCCCTCTTAAAGGCCACCTTGTTTTGTTCATCAGATTTGTTCATGAAGACATGGAGCAGTTTGCCACATTGCTAATTCCATTTATACAGTTGTCAAACACAATTTATTTCTAAAGATTTTTAATTACCTTGGAAACTGAATGTTCTTTTGCTGACACAGCAGGTCCGAAACCTGGACAGTGGAATCCATACACAGTGAGGGAAGTGAGGATAACCAGGTTCAGATATCCCCCAAACACATCCATGGTCGAGAGGCAGCTCCAAGGTTGGGCAGGGAAGCCCATCCATGAGGGTCAGCATGGCACATGGCCAGATGCTCCCAGCCCTAGAGTAAATCCCAGTAAAGACTGGGAGGAGAGATCTAAGCTCTCCTTAGGGAAGGGTCAAACCTTCTCCACACATCCTTTTCCCACAGCTGAGCTGTTCTCGCAGCAGTCAGGATCCCATCACTGCCCAGTGCCAGAGCAGACCTCCAACAGAGCAGCTGGACTCCTGGGAGGAGGAGAGGGGACACAGAGCCTGGTGGTACAGTCTGCACATTCCTTCCTAAATCTATCAAACACAGCTGCAGCTTGCAAGCTGGGCTTCTCAGGTAGCTTTCCTGCCAGGTGACAGGAGTCCTGCGTGCCTCCAGGGCTGCAGTGGGGCTCTGGGGTTAGGTTACCCTGCTTTCCTCTCCCCAAACCTACACCAGTGCCTGCTCTTCACCCCCATCACAACAGAACAGATTCTGTCCACCCACCTGGCCCTTGGAGGCTGCCCAGCCCCAGTCAACAGCATCACCTGGATTGATAGTTAAAATGAAAGGCAATTAGTAGTTGTGACTGTTGCTATTTTCCATTGAGCACTCCAACTCTTGCTGTATGTCTCCAACTCTTAATGGTGTTTTTTGGTTGTTCCTCACAAACCACCAATCAGGGATATTTTATTTGCCATCCTCTCTGGAGCACATTTTCAGAAATTCATTTGAGCTGATCTCTCTATCTGCCTATCTCAAGGCACACACTGATAAGGAAGATAAAGCTGCTTGGTTTGTAGATACATATTTCACAATGGGTTTGATCATGATTGTGAATATGGTTTCCATCCTTCTAGTGAAAAGCTCTAGTTAGAGCTTATCTGAGTAGGCAGAAACTAGAAATGCTAACCCAGAGATAATATCCTTGGAAAATAACCTTGACTGTCTTAGCTGAAAATGTACCTTCAGGGAGCTGATGAATTCAGATGATGAGGACTTCTTTAAAGAGCAGATATGCAGAGCAGGGAGTTTGTTCACTTTGTTCACAAGCATTAGAGTGATACAACGTGAAGTTTCTTAAAAAATGAACAGACCTACTCAGAGTTCAGTAAAGAGCCAAGTGAATTACCATGTGTAATTCCTTCCCACTGCTTTTCTAAGATGCTTTTCTTTATTAAGGGAAAAGGGAATCCTTTTCAAGGCCTGCTGATTAGGATTGAACACATATGGGAAGACTGAGTCCTGGACTTTTTGGGAAGTTAAACCTTAATGATTTTTTTCCTGAAAAAGTTGACATATTTTAGTTAAGAATTCAAATTTTAAATATAAGTAAAACTAGAGTTCTTTAACTTCTATGAAGTCTTGGGCTAACAAGGACAAGATGTAGTCAGATTTGGACATTGTAAAGGTATGAAAATTCTATGTACTGGGGCATTTTTTCGGAATGAAGACAGAAAGGATACAGAGGAAATTACTTATAAAAATGTGCTAGCCCTGCAGAGCTGAATATGAAGGCAAAATCAGCATGGAGTAGGTAGTTTTCTTCCATCTGTTTTAGGATGTCTCACTGCTTCTCCATCTGAGTTCTCACTTTCTTCTTCCATTATCACACACATCCCTGTCCAGAGCAGAGCTGAGCAGAGCTGCTCTGCCCAGGTTGGCCAAGTGCCCATGTGCACCCTTGCAGATAAGCTCATCTGGAGTAGGGCTAGCCAATCTCTTCCCTCTGTCTCAAAGCCAAAACAGAGCCTAATTTTGCCACTTTCTGCAAAGTTTAATCCAGATATCATAACTCATTTTTTGGGTTTGTTTGGGTTTTTTTGTTGGTTTTTTTGGTTTTTGTTTTTGTTTTTTTTTTTTGTTTGTTTGTTTGTTTGTTTGTTTGTTGGGGGTTTTTTTGCTAAACAGAAAGCAGATAAATAGTTCTAAACTTGAGAGGTGCAACTGGATATCTCTGTTACATGATTTCTTGTAGTGAACCCAAACAGCCCAAATCACAGAAACCTCTGCAGGTATTTTCACTCCCTGCTTCCAGCGCCCTACAAGATTTCTTTTCTGGGTCTGCCTGTAGGTGCAGGAATTGTCATGGTTGTCACACAGAGCAAGGCACCTCATCATGAAAATGGAACCTAGCTAATACAGCTGGCAGTGTTCATGGAGACAAAGTGTTGGTTTCAGCTTAGGATCTTAATCCTTTTCAAAACCCTCTTGAACTCACCATCTTCATGTCAATTGTTTAGTTTATTTTAGCAGAGGCCATCCTATCCCAATATTTTCAATGATTTAAAAATGTTGAAATGTATTCATAATACTGGGGTTGCACCTGATTTTTTCTGGGTTTTATGCCCTGAAATGGAAGCTCCTGTACATTGGAAGAATCTATGTGCTTTGGCATCTCGTCTTCCATTCCCACTTTATCACCTGTGGGTAAATCAGCAACATTTCCCTTTCTGAGGAGTACAAGATGAGAGAAGACAGTAATTTTTTTCCAGGGTATGCTTGCTCCTTTGAGAAATCATATTTTTGTCTCCTACTTAGAGCAGTGTTTTCAATCTATCACTTCAGTGAGGCTGTCTTGACAAGGCAGCAGCAACTTCCTTGTGTGGGGCTACGCAATCACTGTGCTGCAGTTTTTCCAATTAAGCAGGTTTGCAGAATCTTTTCGAGCTGTTGTCAGGGTGGGTGCTCAGTCATGATCTGAAGAGCCTTATCTACAGACCAGGCTGAAAACAGTCTATGACTGTCACCACTGTCAGGGCTTTGTTGCTGGTTGTACAATGATCTTCCCCCCTGGAATTACCATTGCTGTAGACAGTTGTTATCCACTTCAGCTCAGCATGCACTTATGTCAATAATTCTCCAAATTGTTGCTACTTCCCAAAATTTTACTAGTTTGTTCTGTCATTAAGCCAATACTGGGACAATAACAGGAGCCTTTGTAACTTTGAAAGTGGCAAATCTGTCTACTGTACAGTTTCACAATGGTAATTTGGGTTTTTTTTTAATATTCTATAGTATGAATGTAGTCCTACAAAATTACATATCTGTGAACGCTTGGAGAACTGGCAGTTCAGTGAACAGCTTCCTTTCATTATGCTGATGAAAGTTGTTTTTTTCCTCATAGCCTACTTCCAATAAACATCAGGCCTTTGGAACAACGATCAGTCCTTTGGCTTTAGGGTCAGATTATCAGTTCTCAGTTTATTTGAGACCTGTTTTAAATATCCTACTTCTTGCAGAATTTAGCTGACCTTAGGCTATAATTTGCAGATAACCTGGGAGCTGAGAGAGGTGCACTGTTTTATGCTGTCTCTCTGGGACTCTCAGATGTGACAGGTACACTGCCCAAGCCAGAAAGGTCGTTGTACATTGCTGCAGTCTGTGTTCAGCTGTGAAGCACTGTGTCCTCTATCCTTTCTGTCCACTTACCTTGCCAAAAACTATTTTTTAATTTCACTTAGTTTAACATGCTGCAGAGTTAGGTTATCATCTATTTGTAATAATGGATAAAAATTATTTCAAATTATTTGAATTTTCATGAACTCATAGAATAAGCTAGGTTGGAAAGGACCTCAAAAGATTGATAAGCTATGTTTTCTTCAGTCCTGATCTGATTTTACCTCATTTTTTCTAACCAAACCTCTAGATCCAACAGTGGTTAAATTCAGTTATGCATTTTACATTGACTAATGGTGCTTTTCCCGGTTGGATATTGCTACGTGGCAAGGTGGCAGGGGAATGGATTGGTGTCCTTCAGTCTCATTCCCTTGCTGCCCCTCCTCAGGCAAACTGAATGGCATTCAGAGAATGATTCCTGTTTAATAACCAGAAGCACCTTCTGTGCTGGAAGAGGTATCTCAGGTTATGTCTTAAATGACACAGAGGAAGAGTTCTTCACTCTTGGTGCATATCCTGGCTGCATCTTAAAACACCCACACCGGGGTAGGACCCAAGTGCCATGCTTCCCAAGGGAAGGAAGTACTGTCCCCTTCTTGAAAGCAGGTGGACTGGGGCTTTGGCCAGCATATGTACACTTCATGATCGATGAACACCTGATTCTTTGGAGTTTGCTACAGTGGGCATGTCCTTTGAGGATTCTAGCAATGTTTAAACCATTAACTATTTCAGTCTCTCACACCAAATTCTCATTGGTGCAGGGCAAATTTTCTCCTTCCTTTAGCCATTTTAGTTTGTTTAGTTTTAGACAGTTCTAGTTTAAAGCACTTTTCCCTGTACTGAAACTGTCTGGATGTTTCATAACTGACAGGAAAGGCAGGGTCCCAAGCTGCCTCAGTCAGTCTCTTCCTAAAGCATAAATCCTTTACTGGGCCAAATGGGCATCCAGTGGCTCCCTGCCATTCTTCCCTCTTGTGCATCCTTTGATTTCTTCCCAGAGTTGTTGTTTGTGGTATTTTCTAATATCCTTGTTCTAGTTAATTTCTGTTCTCGAATTCCAGATTGACCAAAGTCTTTATCCATATACAGGAGGAATTCAGTCTGCAGTAACTACACAGATGTCTTTGCTTTTCTTACTGTTTTGATTGGGAGTTTCCATCAGAGCTCAACTCTTGCTTGCCCTTGCACTCCGTCACAGCCATGCTCTGGGATTGTTTCTGTGAGATGTCTTCCTGTTTCTTCACCTGTAAAGTTGCACTTAAACATGCATGGCCATACCCTCCCACCTCCACACACATACAGAGAGAGAGAGAGAGAGAGAGAGAGAGATGGATGGATGGATGGATGGATGGATGGATGGATGGATGGATGGATGGATGGATGGATGGATGGATGGATCCCTGCACCCCAAAATACTCAACATTGTTGTTTCTTACAGAGCATTCAAATACTTGCTATGCACTGTACCTAGATTTTAACAAGAAATGTGTGTTTCTCTGTAATTTTTAACAATGTGAATGGTGCTAGCTAACCCTACTGATTTGCAAATACCCTTTTAAGTTGAGAGAATCAAGCCACGTTCTAAAAACTGGCACCACCAACTGTGGCTGTTGGGACAGCTGCATTTGAACCCCAAGTGTGAGCTACAGGTGGTCAAAACATCCTCTCCCCAGCCAAAGGGAAGAAGTGTTTTCTATTGAGAGCTGCAGTAGATGTGGTAAAATACCAAGGAGATAGATGAAGGGGAGAGGTGAAAATGTCTGAAGATGCTGTAGTAGGTTCTGTAGATAATTTTTTCTGGAAGCACAATGAGACAGTGTTATCTATTGATTCAAATATTATGACTATAAAGAAGTACGTGGATAGATTTAAAATTCAGAGGAAAAGTCAGCTGTACATCAGGTTATAAATGCGAAGGTTTGACTATAAATGAGATGGAACAGTAAATGACAAGATGTATGAAAAGGAAGCTTTTTGGCAATGGCTGTAACTTGTTTTGTTCTCTCAGTCTGGAAACTTGAGAGACTGAAAGAACAAAAATGTAAATGAGTGCTTGGAGTTTAGTGATGTGTACAAACCTCAGGCTGGAGTCTTGCTTAGCCTGAAGGTACCAAACTGAAATTAAAGAAAGCTGGAGTAATACAAAGCTGAAATAAGAGATAATCAGTCTCTGTATGAAAATATGAGTTCATCATGACAATCTGGGCTCATTGTAATGGGTGAAGGGTTCACACCAGACAAGGATGCTTCAGGTGGCAATGGAAGGAGTTGGGGAAAGGCCATTTTAGCCCAGGAGGAGGTAGTGTAACTAAACATTGTCATACATTTTCTGGCTTACACCAATGACTGTGAACATTCCTGTAGCGAGTCAGTAAGTGACTGCCATGGCCAAGTTCATTAGTACAGAGATCTGGAACATCTGTTTGCATGGGAAAATTAACACACACACATCTTCCCTGTTGGTCCTACTGAAATCCATAGAAGTGTTTGAATCAGAGTGTGGGGAAAGCAGTTTATTTTTTCCTCTCAAGTGGAATTCTCATTGTAATATGTTCTATTTAAAGAAACCAAACAACTATTATTAGCAATTCTTCGCAATATTTTTTTTTTTTTAGTTCATGTGTAAATACTGATGGTAGAAGGAAGATTGTATCAGGCATGATATGGCAATGATGCTCCAAAATTCTGTCACACAAATAATCTATAATCTGGAATTCTGTTATTTCAAAGATTGTGCTGAATATTTTTTGCTTTTCTAAGGGAGGATTGTAATTCAGAGAAGATTATTTATTATTATTATTAGAGAAATTGTGGAGGGAAACAAAAGCAAGTATGTAACGTCCTGATTTATGTGTTTATGTTAGAAGTGTAGCTATGGGCAGGATTATTTGAGATAAGATTTACCTGCTCCGGTGAGAGAATTTTCATTTTTTGCTATGTTCATGAAAAGATTCTGTTGAGGAGATGAGAACAGAGGAGCCACTCATGACATTTCCTTACCTTTTTCTTAATCCATTCTTCTTCAGTGAGGTTCATTTTCAACTAGAGGAGAAATAACCATTGTAGTGTTCTGTAGAGAATGTGCAGCCTGGGAATCTGCTTTTTGGGTAGGCTTACAGACGACTGCAGTGTGGGTTAGGGAGACTTTAAATCACATGCATGAGATAATTTTTGTGTTTCTGCGAACATCAAGGGTTATTGTTCCACAAAGAAATTATTGACTGTAGGTTGCTCTGGTAAATGTTTGTCCTGAGGTCAATAAATCTTGATATTCATCTCAGCAGAAGTCAATATCTACTTATTAGTATTTCTTAAGCTGAGATTATTGATAAGAGTACAAAATAGCCAGGTGCAGGTGACAGGCTGCTGATAAACATCTTGAAGATGTCAAATGAGAACTGTTATGTGATAGAGAGGCAAACTGCTAGTATCTAGAAAACAGAGGCTAGCTTTTAAAATATATCCGCTACATCTGAAATGTTGTGAAACACAGGACACCTGTGCTTGCACCTCAGGCATCCAGGAAAAGAAAGAATTACTTAGTCACTGTGTAGTCATCAAACAGAAAATCTACATGGAAGATATTTTTAAATTCAGCCAAATAGTAATATTTTGGATGCTTCATGCATTCAGTCGTATTTATTATTGTGCATGCTTTTTAAAAGCTAGTAGCTAGAGTAGCAAAGAGACATAACATCATCAAATATATTGAATATGTGCTATTCTCCCCTCATAATGTGGCAAATACCCTATCAACAGATACTCAAGCATATATTGTGCTTACAACCAAGAGAAAAAAAAGCCTAGAGAAATAAAAATGTCACCTAATGCAGTCTGTTGGCATCTCTAGGGGACCTTTTATTGCTGAAGCTTTCTCAAAAGCAAGATAAAATTTCTAGTGAAAGCAAGGAGAAATAAGGAAAATAACCCTACATTTTGCTTTCATCAATGGAGATCAATAAAATGCTTAGTTGGAGGAATTTATACTCTCCCCTCACTTTTGCTCAAAAAATTACAGAAAATAGGGGGAATTTTATGTTGATTATTCTTACTGTTGTTCCTAATGCTACGGCACAATAGAAACCAGAAATATTTACATCCAGTTCCATACTGGACAAAAGGCTCCATGTTTGAATTGATAATAGTCATATTCCAGGACAGCTTTCATGTTTCTAGATCACAAACATCTCTAAAGGATGTAATCATTTTATTTCATTGTATTGTGTCCATTTTTTTTTTACTTTTCTTGCAAGTCACAAAGGAAGAAAAAGAAAGAAAATAGTACATTTTTAATAGTGCTATGGTTCTGAAGATAGATATTCTCAAGAAAAGGATCCAAAGCAGTAGTTGAAGAAAACTGCCTCATGATACCTTTGATAATGTAAGGAGGAAAAAATCAGATGGAAATAATTACTTGCCTTTTAAAAGGCAAATAAAGATAGAAGATTCTTCACAAGAATACAGGAATCAAAAGCAGTTCAAGTCACATAACTGTAAAGGGAAAACTTGCTATATACTCACTGAAAAGTGCGACAAATAAAACTATCTAAACCACACTTTGTGAACAGTCTATCAAAGCTGAACAAATTCTAGCTTGTCTTCTGGAAGGAGAAACTCTGAGGACAAAAATTGTTAAATAACAACTGAAAGGAAGTGATAAGACAGTCTAGATCATATTAAATCTGCTTTTTGGGGTTCCTCGTAACTGTGCATGTATCATGAAACAGAAAATGTATTGACAGAGACTGAAGGGGTTGTAAACCCTTTAAATCAAGTTTAAAATCTGACAGAAGCCCAGTACTACTCCTATATAGTAACAGTCTGTAAAATTACAGACTGTATACACCAGTTCTTAGTTAATGTTCCACAAAGATGCTGTGACCTAGAGGCATGCACTGACTTAGTATCTGATGACTCACAGGAGAACAATGCCATAGATGAGAATGGATGTTTTATTACCATCTTCTCAAAAATAATAATAAAAAATAAATTATGCTGTATGGTGGAGAGAATGGCCATGGGCCTCATCATGATATCAAGGTCTTAAGACATCTCCGAGGTAGACACCTACATCTGAAGCTTCCTTTATAATTAAGTAAAAGAGAAGATGCTTTTTACTGGTTTTGGATGAGATAAATATCTGCTCCAAAACCTCAGAAGTGTCTGGTTTTTCTCATTGCCTCTTTTTGTTGTATTTCAGATATACCTGTTAACCAAACTGAAGCCTACATTGGATCAGGTGAACCCCTCTCCAGATGCTTTAGATATTTCTTAGAACCACTTTTCAGAAAATATATAACACATATTGACCTGTAACCTTACAACCAGACAACCAAAAACAGATGAGCCTTCACTATATTGTATTGATTCAGTGAGGGCCTTTGACTTGGTTGAGAGGCTGACTTTAAACTTTAAATATTCCTATCTGTAATCCCTGGTGTATCAGTAGATAAATGTTTTATACTCAGACTGAGATTTAATTTTCTTTCATAGGGCTACGTTAAAGGGAAAGAGAATAAAGGTGATCTTTTAAAAACTTCTATTTGCCTAGTTAATAGAGCAACTGGTGAGGGGGAAAAAGAGATCTTGTGTATCTGCTCGATGTTCTGAAAATGAAGTGTCAGACAAAATGACCTTACATTGAGATGACATTTTACTTCATTTTACAGAAGTTGTATCTTCAGTACCATCTCTTTTCTGTGAAAATTTGTTTTATCCAATTACTGAGCTACAAAATAGGTACTTCTTAGAAGTGTCACTGCTTATACTGATGAAGGAGAAACCCAAAGTTCAAAAGTTTCATCTCATACTACATAAGTCACTACAAAAATTA
This sequence comes from Cettia cetti, assembly GCA_013401135.1. Taxonomy (NCBI): domain Eukaryota; kingdom Metazoa; phylum Chordata; class Aves; order Passeriformes; family Sylviidae; genus Cettia; species Cettia cetti. The sequence continues at coordinate 13,464 of VZUI01011871.1, read as the reverse complement.
TTTTTAAAATATATATGTAGGTCATTTAACAGACTACTTACTGAGTATTCCTCCTTTTCTGAAGTTATTGAAAGAGGGAAACCTGCTGTCTGGAATGAAATACACACACATTGGCTAGGCAGATATCATACTCTATGTATGAATTTTCCACCTCATGTCATACGCTTTCCCGCATGGGTTAGATACCTCCAAGATTTTTACTGGGGAGGTAGAAATGGAGTTTTTGAGGAGGAGACTGCAAATCCAATTTAGGATGAATATGTTCTATTTGAAGAATTGTGGTTTCTGAAATAAGAAAGAATATTTGTCTGCTTCCGAGAAAACCATTGACCTTTGGAAAGTATTTAAACAGCATTCAGTTAAGGCAGATAATCATTTAAGGAGAAATAAAATACACCTTCTGGGTTAGGAGAGAGTAGGAACTATTGGGATAGTGGTGATAAAACTTCTCCAGCCTTCCCACTGCAGCACCTCAGTTTATATAAAGCATCTTTTTTGACACCATGAGTTACTCTCTAGCTGACTCCCAGGTGTTGTGTTGCACAGTGACCAGATAGATCATAGGATGTAGGAGTGATTTACATGCCACAGCCTTTGTTTGAAGTAAATGGCCACATAAATTATGGCATCTGTAGTTGTCTCCCATTAAAGGAGATCATACTGTTGTTGTTGTCATTATATTTGCTGTGTTGCTTTAATACAGGCATATGTGCACCAATCTGCTTAGACATGGCTTTTGGATAGGTAGGAGCCCAAGCAAAGCTGTTCCTTTGTTAAACAGAATGGATGTGCCTCAATCTGGGGCCTAAGGCATTCAGGCACAGTGGCCATCAGAGGAGCTGTGGTGCCATCAGCTGAAGAGTAAATCAAGACACCTTAGGAAGTGTGAAGTTTCCAATTCTTCTCTGCACTTGCAGCTTTCCTGTGGATGTTTTTGGTGGAAGTCCAGAATAAATAGGGTTTATTTGTAATTGGGCTTGAAATTGCATCCTGCAAAAATTAAGAGGATCAGCCTCACAAATCTTACTCATGGAGTTGGCTTCTGGTGGAGTGTTCCTGCATTGGCATCTGTGCAAGCTGTGGAATGAATGAACTGAACTGTGGGGGGGCTGCTCACCCTGGTCATACTGTTCACACTGCTCACATTCCTCACACTGATCACACTGTTCACATTGCTCACACTGATCAGACTGCTCACACTGATCAGACTGGTCACTGTTTACACTGATCACTCTGTTCATACTGCTCGCCCTGCTCACACTGATCACTGTTCACACTGATCACTCTGTTCATACTGCTCGCCCTGCTCACACTGCTCACTGTTCACATTGCTCACACTGATCACTGTTCACATTGCTCACACTGCTCACGCTGCTCACACTGAACACACTGATCACTCTGTTCACACTGATCACACTGCTCACACTGCTCACCCTGCTCACACTGCTCATCCTGCTCACACTGCTCACATTCCTCACACTGATCACTCTGTTCACATTGCTCACACTGATCACTCTGTTCACACTGATCACACTGCTCACACTGTTCACATTCCTCACACTACTCACACTGCCCACCCTGGTTCACATGCCCTCTTGGTTTATTCTCAGCCCACTCTTTCCATGTTTCTGACTGTGCTCCTTACAGCCATTGCAGCTGATGGAGCTCTGCTGAGAAGATCAACTTGGTTGCTGGTGTTCAGCCATGAAGTATGGTGTGAGCACCTTCTCTTAGTAGTTTCTTCTGCATACAAGATTGGCCACAGCCACAAAAAGCAAACAAATTCTCAGACAAATTCTCTTTACATCTGTGCAGTTTATTCTTTTCCAATTGGCATGATACAATGCTTAAGCCTGTACTTGGCATAGTAAAACCTGCTCTGTATATCTGTTGATCATCTCTCTCTGAAGCTTCTGGAGAAAGAAACACAAATGCTTGCTTTTCCTCTTTAAAGACTGCATTTATAATGCGTGGAGGTACATCAATCCCTGTGGGAATCCCTATATCAATTGTGTCTGTATGAACAGAGGGTGCTGGGCTTCTCCCTGGGAAGAGTTGAGCTCACCAGCCCTGGCTCACCAGCCTTGAGCAGGTGGAACAAGTCTCTGTGGACTTTGGAGGCAGCACTGCAAACAGCAAATTTAGGTGGGATTAATTACCCTTTTTGTATTGGGTACTCAAAAGCATCCTAATCTGTACAGCTAAATGCAGGACTGCTGGTGAATATATTCTAATCTTGCTGGATATTTAATATATCATTGTGCTTAATGACTGACATTATTTGTGTTAAAATGGTGCTGAGACACTCAAATTTGGCATCTGTGCCTATCTTAGTTTTGGCATTTCCTATCTATAGGATGCTTGGCTTTGCAAGCCTGAACTTCTCATTTATACTTCGAGATAATTAGCATTCTAGTTCACAGGGGAATACAACAGAATAAGGGATTCAACGGAAACTGTTACTTTTAATTAAAACAACAGTTTAACTAATGTTTTTCCTGTAGTTTTGCTTGCATTAATAATGTTGGTGGGCAAGGTTATTGGAGTATAATAGCAATTTATATGTTGAAATGGCTAATCGAACATAAATGAGTCAGATTCAGTTAACGCTAGTAAAATAATTAGCATTTTTTGAAGGAAAAAAAAGGACAAAAATCAATATGGAAGAAAAAATATTTACGCCATCCAGAAGGGTTTGAAAAATTGAAGGGAAAAAAATCTTTAGAAAAATGCACTTTCAAGTGTCTTTGAGAAATAGATCAGAAACAAAATAAACAGCCATTGAATGTTCAGAAGTTCAATGTCGTGAAACTGAAAATCTTTAAGAATAATTAAGGTGGATAAAATCTCCTTGCATTGCTAACAGTAGAAACAAATCTTTAATCACAGGAGTTAGGCTTGATGAGACAAAGATACCAGTGAGGGTGTCACAAATAAATCATTACCAGGTTGTGATCTTACTGTCATCCAAGGATCAAAGCCTTACTTTTTTAACTGGGAAATTTGTTTGCATGGGGCTGCACAATTCTGCTGGATGGTTTTAGAATGTTTTTGTCCATACAAAGTAAGAACTTTAAGAAGACTGCATGTAAAATGAAAGTCAGTGGCATAAATAAAAAAATATTAGAGGTACCTTAGTAGGAATTTCCTCATCCCCACGATGACCATTTTGCCAAATTTTGACATGCTAAATTCAGGGATGGTCTTAAAAAACTTAGTTGAAAATTGTGAGAGTTTGGTTTGAGTTTTTTTTAAGATAATATATTGGTCAAAATATATTTCATAGCAAAGATAATGCATATGGCTCAGGGAGTATGTTCCAAAGAAAATCTATTCAATCGAGAAGCATCAAAGCATTCAAGCAAGACCTTGCATGAGTTATTAAACAGTAAATAGTCTGGGAATGAAGGCAGAGAAATATATATGAAAGGGAAAGCAGTGAATGTGATGAGCCTTCTGCAGAAGCTGGTTTTTTTTCCCCTTGGCCTATAATTTAGATATAAATTTATTCTGCAGTGAGCATATTATTTATATCTCTGCTCGCCACCTTTTTATCTCATGCTTTTGGGCTTGGAGTGACTTTAATGGGAACAAGGAACAAGACTTAGCATAAAATAAAGACGTCATCCTGAGAGAAAGGCCAGGGTTTGGCCCCTGTGAAGATCAAGTCCTGAAATATTAAGGGTCATAGCAGCTGCTGATTGCCTGCTGGAATTTCCCCTAAATTGTTGCCTTAAAATACTCAGAGTTTAAATGGAAAGTGTCATTTTCTCTCAAGTAAGCTATTTCTCTTTAGCCATTAATTGGAGGAAGGATACTGTGAGCCATCTGTTATTCTGCTCAATTTCTGCAGGTTATGTAGCAAATTTTAGTGACTTTTGTTTTCCCAGTTCACTGATTTTTTTAGCGATACAGTGTTTTCAGGTAATTATTTTAGCTGCTAAAGATCCTTTAAAGTAAAGGTTTGCTATAAATGTACACATGCACAAATGCGTAGGACAGGAGAAAGAATATTGGTGAAAAGCAATTCATACCTAGACTATCAATATAAATCCCAGCCAAGCCTTGTAATAATTTAAAGCTTTAAAAGGATATTTAACAGCCTATCTGGCCTTGTTGAAGAATTTTTTCAAATAGCCTAGGAGCAGGGGTTGAACTGAGGTCTTTCATCTACAGCATCCTTTTCATTTTAGTTTTCTCCCTCTCTGTGAATTTTGCAGCATTTGTTCTTGGTGGCCCATTTTTTTCTTTGCGGGCTTTTTGATGCTGGGATTCAGAATCATTGGTCTACAACTGACATCTTCAAACTTTGGGACTGGGTAAAAAAAAAGAATATTAGTTGAAAAGGATTTTTAACTGGACAAAAAAACTTTACCAGGAGAAGGAGGACAGGAAGAGAGAGAACTTTTTTCCCTGAGGGACATTTCAATACTGCTTCATTTTTGCTTGATAAGTAGACATATTTGAATGGCAAATAGAATGGCAGTTTTCAGGTTCCAAGAACACACCATAACCAGATAATCTAAGCCCCCAAATAGCACAGGCCATGTTTTACTCAAATGAGTTTAGGTTGAAATAAGACATATTTTTTAGAGAAAAATCCTGTGAAGTGTTTAGTGTCTAGTGATGTGACATTCATCAAAGAACTGGAAAGATGTTCCAGGGGTAAATCATCCTTCCTATAGAAAGTATACACCATATGTCTGAACGGATGTTCCTGATTCAGTTTCCAGTTCTTGGGTCTATTTTCCAGCCTGAAGAATCCTCTAAATCCAGACTGTGTTTGACACTGTGTCTTGGACTGTGAGCAGAGACTTTTTGTTCTTGAATCTCTTGAACACCCTGAACCTTTTCTCATGAACTGTGTTTTCCAGCTCTTTCATGATTCTTTCATCTTTTTTCCTGAACCCTTTGACTACTCAATATCTGTGTTGAACTGTGGGCATCAAAGCTGGACACATTATTTCACATCCGATTCAGTATTTGCACATTCAAGGAATGCATTCATTCATTTAGCAGAACATCTTACCCAAATGCATGTTCAGCTGAAAATCTCTTGGTTTCCCCCAGTCCTTTTCAGATTTGCTAGTGCTCTAAACAGCATGGTCTCTGTCTGCTGGGGTCTGTGTTGGTTGGTTGTGCTGGTTCCCAAAGCAGTCCAATCCTCCCTGTCCTGCAAGCTCTGTCTCCTCATTATTCAGCCACTCTAATCTTTATCCCATCTGCTAACTTTGTTAGTAATGATTTTATGTTTTCTTGAACATCAGTGATAGAACATAAGAGTAGGGCTAAGAATAGCTTTAGAATCCCACTGGAAACACGTGTTCAAAAATAATTCCCCAAAGAATGAACAGTAACTCACATTTTAATCCTTTTAATGTATGTCATGTTGATTTTTATATCATTCAGGTTAATCAAAACATCGTATTGTAAGCACCATCTAAAGCAGCTTTTAGAAGTCTATTATGCCATCATTGTTACTTTTAGCAACTTGAAACCCCATAAAAAATCAAATTAGTTTGACAAAATCTGCTTGCTATGAGCCTGTGTTGATTGGCAGTAATTACATTAGCCATCTTTATTTCCTTATTAATCAAGTCCCTCTCAGCCATTTCATTATTTTCACTACGATCAGTCAGGCTCACAAGCTTTAATTACCTGAGCTGCTTCTGTTACCTGCTGAAAATACTGGTACAATGGGAGGTTTTTTTCTGGTTGTCTGAAAGCTTATGTTCCCATGTATGAAAAACAGTGCCAATGGTACAAGGACCTCTTAAAATTCTTGATGGCATGTTGAGCAGTTTATTTAAAATGATGAAAAAATTAAGGAGACTATGTAGCATTTTTGCCTACAGGACATTATCAATTAGGGCACATTGCAGGCAGGTAGAAAGATAGTATGTGGCTTATGTGGAAAACAATCTTCTGGTTCCAGAGGATTTTAACATTACCTCATCCATTTGGAAATATGAGAAACTTGACAAGTGGGAAAATGCTACGAGAAAGTAGCATTTTTAAATTACTACTTTCTGACCATTTTTACACTTATCTCTGGGCCTGTCAATCAATATTTTTTTCTCAGTCAGTCATCAAAAATATAAACAAATTAGAATATAAGTTTTTCTGCCAGATAATCTTTACTCTAAGTCCTTGCTTATATATATTCAGTTTTGAAAATAACATCTCGCTCCAAATTAGAAACTCTTCTTGTTCTCCAGCATAAGTAAAAAAAAATCAGCTGCAGTTATAATTATTCATTATTCATGGATGTACATTTGTAAACCCAGTATCCTCAAAGAGAAATCCCACTTTTGCCCTTCTCCATCTCCTGGCCAGCGTGCCCTGATCAGCTGGAAGGTGTTAGCAGGGCTCTCTGACAAGGACACACAAGGGCCCTGTAGGGTGCCTGCGCGGTGGCCTGGGTTCATGCTGGCTTTCTCTGGCAGGGGTGCTGGGTGTGTGCAGGTCCCACACCAGGACTGGGTGGCAGTGCCTTGTCTGAGCAGATGCACACCTGGGAGACAGCAAACACGGATGAAAGATAGTCAAGGGCAGGACCTTGGGGAGTATGTGCTGATCTTCTTGCAGACTGACAGGAATGAGGGTAAAAACATGTGAAAGCTTTGCTGTTCTTTTCCCAAACTGTGTAAGCCATGTACTGCAAAGTGCCCCTGCCCTGGCTGGCCTCACCTGGCCACCCACTACCCCAGCCTGGGGCAGGACTGCAACCACCTTAAGTTTGCAGACACAGCACAAAGATGAGGCTGGAGCAAGCCCAGGAAATTGAGGAGGTTTTTAAGACTCCTTGGTGTAATGTTTCCCCCTGTGAGCTGGCACCTGAATGCACTCAATGGGATAGCAAACCCAGATGTGCCAGGGAGGATGCAGAAGCAATCCCTGTGAGTGTAGCGTCTTCCTTTGCTCTTTTTATTGTGCTGTGCTTTGTAGATGGAGGCATTTCCAAAGGAAATTAAATATCAATAAAATAGCTACCCAAGTCCATTTTAAATGCCCTTGGGGACACCACTATTGCTGCTGTTTCCAGAAGCCCTGCTGCTGCCATAGGACACCTGCACAGAGGGACTGGGCAACCCAGTGCTGCACTAGGGGTACAAAGTCAGGAAACAGCTGGTGGAAAGAAATTCCAGGCTTTCTAGTTGCCTCCACCTTTTACAATACCCACTGCTGTAGTTAATGCTGTATCTTCTTAATGCCTGAACTCTCATGCAGTTTTCAGATGTTTGAGCTGGAGGAAGGTGCTGCCCTCATGTTGCATATTTGCTTGTATTTTTCCTTAGACGGTAGTTTTCCCCATGTGCAACAGCCAGCTAAGCAACATTGGGGATTCATCATGCCACACTCATCCACAAAGGTCTGCAGGTCTCTCAGAAAAAAAAAAAAAAATTACTCAGCCAAAGCAAGGGAGCACACTAGTGCTAATTAATAGATCAATTATAATCTATGCAATAAGTGCATTTCAATGCTCTGGCACTCACAAATGTGAAAATACTCATTATTGAATCCATGCCAGCAATGAAGGTATTGAACTTTTAAAAACAAAAAAAAGGGTGCTATTTTTTACTCTCAGAGTTCTAAAACCTTAGTTTTGTAGCATCCTTACTGAAAAGACATCATTCTAAAACTTCAATCCTTGGTCTTGACCTCACAGTTGATGTAAGTAGACTGCTGTGTTCCCCTTGAACATCACCCTGGCTGTGTTAGCTGGTGTGTGAGCAAACAGTTGGTCAAAGTTAGAGGGAAAAAATGCTCTCAAATCAAAAACACATATTGAAAGTCTTGTCTTTGCATCAGGATGTGGTGCTCTCTTTGTGGTAGGGGATCTCATTGCTGCTTCCTGACCTGTATGGCTGCCGTTCACTTGCAGCTACTGTGGCTTAACCATGACATTGAAGAATCCTTCTTGCTTAGAAAAGAGGTTTTATCATGAGGAGGCTGATTTACAGTGCAAGATCATTGTGCTTTTCCTTGTACTAAACATTCACGTGTATGTATTTTTAGATACTTTAATTTTAAAATGTTCATTCCTATCTGAAACCAAATTTTAATTCCTTATTATTTCTTGGGTTTTCTTGTATCACGCCCATTATTTTTTTAATCTTATAAATAAATGTGCTTAGGGACAGACGTTTGCACAGATGGTATATCTTAATGGGCTTTGTACCAGCCTGGTATTAGATACTGTTGCCCATAATAGTTAACTCTCAATTTTGAAATTCAGAGGTAGTAGCATTTTGCTGTGGCTGGTCAGATACAATGACGTTGGAATCCTGTAAAGTTTGTTAGTATACTCACTGCTCTTTAAACTGGATTGATTGCTTATGTCATTTGGGGGGTTAGGTTACCTACTAGACATTTCTTTGAGCACAGCATGTGCTCAAAAGTACAGATTTTTTATTCATAAAGTAAAATGTGCTGAGAACTCTCAATTTCACTATAGCTGTATCTGAATAGCATTTTTCTTTGCATCTCAAGTGAAGCCAGTATTCGTACAAAATACTCTAACAATGCCAATTCAACAGCTTTAGAAATCCGCTTTTGCTTTGGATTTTTAGCACCATTCCCTGTATTCCCCATCCTCTGGCTCACAGGTTGGCACAGCTGGAGGAGTCAGTCTTGCACATCTAGAGTTTGCCAAGGGCTAAAGGAAGATGGGAAAGATGCTGCTGTATTTGTATCCTGATTCCCTTTGGTGTCAAGCAAGTATTTCTTCCACTCCATAAATATTCAGAAGCAGAGGGAAACTTCTTGGCTTTGAAATTATTTGTCAAGCTATCAAAATTTACAGAAGGTATGAAAGATTTTTCTACAGAAAGTCTTCTGCATAATTCACCCATCTAACTTCTTATCAGATCTGCCATACCAAATCTTTCTGCTGACTCAGGCTGGTATGATCATGTATTCCTATCAAATGTTTACAAAACCCACATTTTCAGTTTGTTGCAGGAAAATGTAGAGAGTATATTATGTTTTATAGAGAGATAGATCGCTGTTGTAAGAAAAGGAAATCAATTTCTGACTGATTTGTTCTTCATTTCCTATGAAAATGGTTTATTTGGCTTGATCAGATTCTCTCTGGAACCAAATACAGTCCATTTTCCTGACTTGTTTCTGCAAATGACTCTGATGAGGTTACCTGTGCAAATGACAGGACATGAAAGACTTGGCCACAGATACCCTGAAGACCCATGATAATTTAATAACCCTGGGCAGTTTCCATCTTCCCCTTCTCTGTGTGCTCATGGTCTGTGCTGATGGGTGTGTAAGATACCCCTTCTTTGGCATCATTTGCTGTGTTTGTGTTGTGGATGACTCACAGAGAGCAGAATTCCACAGGCAGCAAGTGGGATCTGACAGCAACCTCCAGGTCCACAAGGCCAGGCAGTGATTCCTTGCATTTGTTTATTTAAGTGCCTGCTTGCAAAAATGAAGTCAGAGCAAGGCTCTGGGGTTCTCACTGGTGTGGAAACTTGTAGCATTCTCCAAGCAATTCTTGTCAACATCTTTATCAAGCTATCTAATAAAATTAATACATTGTAAGGTTAAATGATCAATAAATCATAAGTTTTGTTTTCTTACCACCTTCTGTGGGAACCAGTAAAATACTTTCTTGCAGGCCAGACCTTGAAAAGCTATCTTTGATCTTATTAGGAGGGACTGTAGCATTTAGAGCCCCCAGATGGGCATCTTTCTATGATGTTTCACCTGATTATGGTGAATCAACAATCAAAAGGCATGGAAAAATTTGTTAAGAAGCTCTCTTCACTTTGTGGTTGCTACTACAAACCAGAGGCTGCATGTGTTCTCCATGGCTGCACTGGAGGAGGTTGTGTGTTGGAGGAGAAAGGGATGAAGGGTTACAGCTTCATGACCAGAGCCCTCAGAAATCCTCAGGCTGGTGGCACTGCACACCAGCTGCAGTTCATGGCAGACCCACAAACTAGTGTCACATTTTGTGTGGGTGAGGGCTTGGCACATGGGACTGATTCCTCTCCTTGTGTATGAGCCAGCACAGGCAGGCGCAAAACCACAAAACTACAGATGAAATGCAAAGAATAAATTTATTTCTTTTACCTCACCAACCAGGGGATCCCTGAAGCAGATGTTGCAGTTCTGGAAAACACTGCATAGGCAATTAGTATTTTTTTAACCTCTGGTTCACCTTCCTCCCTCTTAGTGTTTAAGTCCTGCTGCCAATAGATCTAATTGAATAGAAACCTGTGATGAAAATTAAACATTCAAAGCACGTGCTGGTCACAGCAAAATAACCATTATCGTTAATGGGAGTTGCTTGAGCATACTGAGTGAGGGATTCACTACTTTGCTTTTAATTCCATGTCATTTAGAATTAGTGAATGAATAGGAGTGTGTGTATCTGGGCTTGTTTTCCTCCCTCTAATGTACAGAAGATCAAATCCTTATTAAGGGGAAATAATTATCAGTCCATCATCTCACAATTCTCCTTCCTGTGTTCCACTGAAATGGTTCTGAGTATGTATGGGTGGAGTCAAAGATTAGCAGTGGTTTGTGTCTAAATTCTGACTTTTAATATTGCAGCAGCACTGGCAAACTCATAGAACAGTAAATATAATGGCACTATAATTAGGCTGGTTTGTAAACAAGTACTACTATTTAGTTGATAGTGCAAAATGCTTTTCAGCACCACTCATCAAATAAATGCTTATTTAGGAATATAATTTGAAAAATGCAGGTTGTTTAGTGGACTGATTTCTTGTCGGACCAGAGTATGATGTGAATTTGCTGTTGTCTGACTAGTTTGTGCCTTCAGATGACTTCTGGTAGTGAGTGGGAAATGAGGTGCCTGAGGACATCAGGGAGGGTGCGTGTGCAAGTGCCATGTCCCTGTGAGGACACCCTGTTTGCACAGTGCAGCCCTCCTGCTGCCTGTCCCGGGGCTCAGCAGGCCTGCCTGACTGTGCTACACTCTGTCCATCTTCAGCCCTCTTCCCTCTTGCTGCCGAGTGCCAATCCCAGCCTGAAACAAAGCTGAGACCTGTGGGTGCCTCTCCCTCCTTCAGGTACTTCCCTGCCAGTGGGGGAGCGTGGGCACAGCCACAGCATCTCATTCTGTCCATGTTTACATCCTGTGACAGCACTGCCATCAGCTGCCTGCTCCAGATGAGTGCTGGAAGTACCAATGATTTACAGCAACTGCTCTGTCTCACAGCTTTAGGAAGATCGTGCCATAGCAGGAGCTACAACATATGAAGCATCTCTTGTCTTGTAGTCACTGTACTGGAAGAGTACAAATTGCTCTGAAAAATCACTTTAAAATAATGGATTCCCACTGACAATTGTATATGCCAGTTTTAATGAATGTTTGTGAGTGAGCTGGAAAGGATTTGGAAAGAGATCTGTGTGACGTGGGCCCCTTTAAAGCAGCAGCAGCAGGGTTTTTTGTATGTCCCTGAATGGAATCAGGGTGACTAGAATGACTTTTTCCAGCCTGGAGCGTGGCAGTGGTATTTCTTTTACAAGGCAAAAATTGTTTATTGTTTTAAGAGAACAAGGATCAGACTACCTGGAAGAAGGGAAGTGTCAGATCTACAGGATTTCTCTGAGAAACTTCTGAGAAAAGCAGAGGGTCACATTGCCCCTTAAAATGTTGTGTATGGAAGTTCACGGGAGAAAAGATTCAGCTTGGTTCTCAAGTTGCAGTGAGAGTTTGCCAGGTACAGGATTATGAAAGGAAGTTTGCTTTTGTACTTTGTGAAATGAGAGTATTTAAAATAGAAAGAAAAACTTGAAATGCCACAGACCATGAAATGAAAATTTCAAATGCTATTTCAGGACAGAATTATGCATGGGATGCTGTGCAGTCTGGCGACTGTGCTGCAGTCCTAAGTCCCACAGCAGGACACCTGTTCTGGCCACAAGCATTTCTGGCCTTCTTCAGCAAGCAAAGATGTTTTGTCTTGTGCTAGTGGTTTAGTGGCCAAGCCAAAGAAGCCAACAAGTGTATCACCATGATAGCAGGGGAGCATTACAATGCTTTTGATATTTCATTATTTAGGAAAGCCTGAGAAGACTAGAAATGCAGCAATGGTGGGCCCAAAAAAAAGCAGGGTCTGCAGTCAGCAGGTTAGCATGGGGCTGTGCAATGTGTTGGCTCACATGGAAAGTTGAGCAGTGTGGGGCCCAGCAGGATTTCAGTCCTCATACCTGCTGACAGTTGTCTGTAACTGTATATCTAGCATGTTTTCCTGTCAGTTAGCCTAGGCAAAGAGTATCTTACACTGATGTACCTCAGTGCTTTTAACTTATCTACTGCTGGCACAAAAGCAATTAAGCAAGATCTTAATTAAAAATGACCATTGTCTGAAGGTTGTTGTCCTCATGTGGAATTTTTTCAGTCTCAGCTGTCTTGGACATTTGAGTGAAATGGGCCCTTTGGAAGAATTAGAAAGACGTGAGCAAAATCTCTGTGGGTGCGCTTTGAAGGCAAAAACATTTCCTCACAGTGAGAGTCTTGCAGAAGCCAACACGTAATGTCACAGAGCAGGGTACACGTTTGCCACTGCACTAAAAGTTATTGCTAAATGATTTTTATAGTTTCATTTCCATAATATCTAAGTGCCTCACTATCTGTGTTCATCTTCATCCCCACTCGGTGAAAAGCAGAGCAGAGCAGGGTCTATGTAGATGTAGTCAGCAAGACACAGAGGACTAGAAAACTACCAAAGAATAAGGGTAGGTTGTTGCAGTATTTAAGCAAGTTGTGTTCTTCAGCCTAAGAGATCTCTCTAAGGTCAGATGGGATGATCAGGCCACAGCAGGGAGCTGATCCAGGTTCACAGAGTCCTTGATCAACTCCTGGATTATCATGGGGCCAAAGCAGATGAGTTTAGAAATGCAATGGATGTCTGATCCTTATCCCAGTTTGATACAAAGAATTTAGAAAAGATGGAATTTGGGTGCAACCTTTGATTTCACTATGTTGTGATCAGCATATACTTTTGTACTTTTGATCCATGCTGGTAGTACAAGGATGGTATTTGAGAGACGTGAAACAGCAGGCAAAGTTTCTTATTTTCAAGACATGTTTTATTCTTAATCAAAGCAAGAACAGATAGACCATCAAAATTCCTACTCTGCATCATCTGAGCAGATAAACTGGAGTGAATGATGTGCTGGTGATGAATAGGCCTATTACCTTGTAAATTGTACTGTATAGTACCACTTGTAACAACTCAAGACGTTGCTGCATTTTTTTTATTTGATGATTTATCGCATATTATGCTATTTTAGTTCTCATTCTAGATGCAATATGGATGGGAAGACATATATCCGATATTTATTGAAGTTTAAGTTGAAAACTTGGTTTCATATAACCATCTCCAAAAGAACCATGTATATGTATATGTATATGTATATGTATATGTATATGTATATGTATATGTATATGTATATGTATATGTATATGTA
>VZUI01011863.1:0-12497 GCA_013401135.1 Cettia cetti | reverse complement strand
TCACTGACCAGGAATTGATATCACTGACCAGGAATTGATATCACTGACCAGGAATTGATATCACTGACCAGGAATTGATATCACTGACCAGGAATTGATATCACTGACCAGGAATTGATATCACTGACCAGGAATTGATATCACTGACCAGGAATTGATATCACTGACCAGGAATTGATATCACTGACCAGGAATTGATATCACTGACCAGGAATTGATATCACTGACCAGGAATTGATATCACTGACCAGGAATTGCAGCCCCTGTTTGCAGCTGGCCCAGCAGCCTGACAAGTCCTCAGTTCTTTGCCTGAGAATCTTCAATCTAAGAATCTTCATGGACATGAAATTCAGCATTCAGCAGGTACAACAAGGGAAAGGAGTGGAAAACAAAGCCAGGAGATGGAAGTCAGGAGGAAAGGACAGAAGAGATTGCATTCATTAATTGTGGTGATGCTGAATCGCTCTTCTCCACTTGCCCTGTGGTTACAGGAGAGTAGCAAAGCTCTGAGCACAGCTCTGGTTTGTTGTCTAACAAATGTTGTCTACATGTGCTTTACCTGGGGCAAGCTTATGGGACTATCAGTGAAGGCTTTTAAGTTGTCAGGTCAAATCTGCCCAAGCAGAGTTGTTGAAGCTGTGGCCCGGATTTGTAGCTGGTCCTTGCCTCTCCCTGAGTGTTTTTCCAAAGCCATGGACGCTGTCTTGGGTTTCTCCTTGGTGTCTTTCTGTGCATCTCTCACCCTGACCTCACCTGTGACCCTCCCCACGGCCTTGCTCCTGTGTAAATATTTGAGGTGCAGATGCTGTGGGCTGGGACCTTGTGAGGATGCAGGGCTTGGTCCCCCCATGGGCTGTGGGCACCATCCTGGATCTGAGAGGAGCAGCTCTGCCCTGAGCACATGGGAGAGAGGGAGTGTTTGCAGCAGCACAGATCTTCTGAGGGATTTGACTACCCAAGTCCATTACAGTTCCCTGGGAAATAACTCAGATTCCTGCTGGCATAAGTTGGAAATCATTTAAAATTACACATCAAAACCCAACGCATTGCAAGACTGCCAGCACGTAATTCTGAACCCATTAGGAGATTTGTGCTACTTTTGAAAATAATCTTCCTATTTTAAATATTGCTTTGAATGTATTTTGAACTTGAATATTTGGCAGAAGGGGAGCAATTAAATCAAAGGAAAGATTATATTGTGTTACTTTAATTGTGATGGATTGAGTCATTTGTTGAAGGAAAATATCTACAAAGCATGTCTAAGTGCAGAAGCAAAACTGAAGACTGGTCTTGGCTGTTCTCTTTGCTGTGATGAATTTATATTTATGTAATGCATTCCTTCTCATATCTTGATAACACCATGGGCCCACCGTGCACGAATTAACTCCACTGAGAATTGCAGTGAGACTGTCTCTGAGCCTGTGTAAGCACAAGGTATCAACATTTAGGTCCTGTATGTATTCATTTATCCTTTATGGTTTTAAAGCTACATAAGGAACATCCCTGACTGGATGCATTGTAGCAATGTCTGGTGTCATTTGGGGTCCAGAAGACTGTCCCATGGCTACTGCCTGTGCTTGCTTCTGCTGCCGTGCCGTAGGCTGGGAAATGAAGATGGGGCATGTGGGATTTTGTAGAGCCCCACATTAGTGGGTTTCTCTTCAAGAGGAACTGGGGAACCCTGCCTGATTTCCACCTTCAGAGAATTAGGCAGCAAGTGATGATTTTATTAAAACTGTCCTTTTTGGGGGGTTCAATTCAATCTAGTTATTAATCTATACAGCAGACTGTCGTTTCTGTGGCTTGTGTTTACCTGGAGGTGTATTTGGTGAGTGCTGGGCACTCAGTGCTCCCAATCCCAGCAGCAGTGAGCTGTGAGTGCTGCACACCAGGAGGAAGGAGCACGGCAAGCTCAGAGGCTGTCTGATCTGCCTGATGCCACCATGCTCATTGTTAGCTCCCTTCAGGGAGCACCATCTCTCTCTGAGCCATTCCCATTCCTATTTCAGCCCACAGGCTGCTGGCAGCTGCTGTCATTAGAGCTTCTAACTCGAGCAGAGGGGTGATGGTGCTAAATGCTGCTGGAGACAGGGAATGGCTTGGGCCAAGCTGGGAGGAGTTTTGTCCAGCAAGTGATTCTTGTTAGGAAAGAATTGTATGTGCAGCAACAGCTTTTGCTTCTAATTAAGCTGAACCTGTGGAGCTCCTGGGGTTATGGGAACAGAGCTGCAACCTGAACAGGTTTTTAAATCTGAGTGCTGTGGTAATAAAGCCATTAGTATTTGAGGATGGTGTTGGCTTTTAACTATCCCTCTCTAGTCCTTTCTTGGTTAATGAAAATAGTTGGATAGAAATGCAAAGATTTTGAGTTGTGAAAAATGTGTGTTTGCACCACTAATCACTTGAAAAATCAATCTCCAGACCTTCATTTGTTAAGAGCAGCTGATTAGCTGCTCTCCATGCTTTTTCCCTTTTAATAAAACCCCTGAGTCGAGCAACAGAAGGACTATAATTAAAGAGCAGATTTTTTCCTTTCTGTGTGACATTCTGTCAAATGTTAGCCAGTGGGTAGCTGGCACACACAGGACAGAAATGCCTTTGCCCTGTCAGTGCAAGCCCAGGCTTCACCTGTGAGAGGGAGATGGGGCTTTGCTCCTCTCTGCACAGGCACTGACAAATTTGGGACTGGATTGTGGTTGTGCTGGATTTGGTAGCACTCTGTCCCTTGCTCAGCTGCCCTGGTGGGGATGCTGTTCCTTTGCCAGCAGACTGTGCCTTGGAGGTGACAAAAGGAGCCACAGCAGACCCAGGCTCTTGGTTTGCATGTGCTTCATTCTCAAGGGCCCCAGGTTAGGTGATGATGATGACACAAAGATCTTTTGACACAGTAAAAGATAATGCTAAGGTTAATACTCTGCCCTTCCTGTATTTTACCCTGGAGAGTGATAGCTTCGCATGAGAAAGAATAATTCTGAAGTCTAGAGAGAGTCACTAAAATTGTAGAAATTTGTGTTTCTCTTAAATGCCTTCCCTGTTCAAAGGTACACAGCACAATTTGTCTACCCACAGGTAAAAAGATGCTCAGTGAACAAAGCTGAGGGCTTTGTCTGTTTTCTGACTGGTACCTTCTGGTTTCTGAATGGCCACATATCAGCCATCTGGCAACAAGAACGTTTTTAGTATGAAAAATTAATTAGATACAATCTAGGCGTGATTCTGCCGTGATTTTCTGCAACACAAGAATAGTTTGTACTCATAAAAGACTAGCAGGAAATACGGTGAAAAAAATAACCACGCCTCTTAAATTTTTTTGTTGATTTGCTTATTTTTCAAAAAAAGTGAACAACTGTCCCAGCTAAAGATATGCATTGTGCAGGTTCTTGCTGTGTTGTCTAAGCTGCCCAACCCAGTCTGTACTACAGGTGTGACCACCACAGCTGCTGCCTTGGCCAACAAGGATGGCAGATAATGATAATAATGACAATATATGCCAATAATGGCAGATTGTGCCATAATGGGTTTATTATATGGACAAGTAATTATTATGGACTGAAGCAATTCCACAACCCTTGTGACTGAGGCTCCAGAGATAACAAGACAAAATGTCAATACAATAAAGGAGTGGGATGGGGAGAGACTTTTGGTTATTTTTCTTCCTTCTTTTCAAAACTGGGCCAAGAAAAAATCTGATTGTTTCATAAATTCAGGCTCTTCATATTTACATTGAGGCCACTAGAAGATAAATACAATTTCAGCTTTACTCACAGAATAATGAGAATGATGGAACTCAGCAGAGAGCTCAGGCACCTCACGCACAAAGCTGGTCTGGATTCTCTTAGGGTTCTCAGTCTAAATGCAGCTGTAT
The DNA here is from genome assembly GCA_013401135.1 of Cettia cetti. Classification (NCBI taxonomy): domain Eukaryota; kingdom Metazoa; phylum Chordata; class Aves; order Passeriformes; family Sylviidae; genus Cettia; species Cettia cetti. The sequence goes on along the minus strand of VZUI01011863.1, from coordinate 8,632 downwards.
AAATTCATTGGTAATGCAGTGTCTGAACACTGCCTATAGGAGTGTTGGTGTAAGGTGTGGCAATTTGGCAAACACAGGTCTGGGTTTCTTGGGAAGAGCTGACACGAGGCTGGTGCAGGAAGTGTTGCAGGTACTCCAGGAACATGCAGAAAGGGATTGCTGGCCCTCACAGCACTGCTGGGAGTCAAAGCAGAATAACTAAACCTGGGCAAGGATCTAGAGCTGAGCTTGTCCTGACCTTTTGTTACACTTAAAATGAGGGATCTGATCTGCAAACGTGTATTTCTTTGTGGTATCCAAAACCTTCACATTTTGGAAGTATTTAAAGAGCAAATCTTGTGCATGGGAAAAGCTGTCTGACCACGTTGGCAGTACACTGATTTCCCTAGGAAGGTTCAAGCTGATGTTGAGCCAGAGATCACAAGGATATTGATCCAAACTTGTGCTGAGCCCACCCCAGTGCCAGGGGTGCAACCAGGCTGAGAACTTGGAGGCGGAGTTTGCTAAACCTGTTGGTGGGAGTGGTGAGGTGATAGTGGGAGGGAAGCTTCCTTGGCCGATGTGTGCCTCACTTCAGCAGAGGTGAAAAAAGTGGAAAATGTCTTTTGAGGAATTCCTGTGCAGCTGCTGTACTGTGGGACAGTGTTTCTTGAGTCTCAGGTGTGCTGTGGAAAGTACAGTGCTGCCAAAAGCTCTGGGAAGGGAAAGGATGAGTCTGGAATTTGGTAGTTTAGTGTGCAGGGATTCTGCTACAAAAAAATCCCACGACTTGCTTAATGGTGCCAAAATCTCACCTTTGATTCCTAATGCTTTGTGTTACTTCATTTGTAATTTAAAAATTACATAAGTGAATGGAAACAACTTTTTCTTCTATATATGACGGCTGGTAAAAGCTCCAGAGTGTGTTGGTGTTTTGCTGTGTTTCTTGTCTGAGGGATTTATTATTGTGTTTTGTGTTTTGGGTTTTGTTGTTGTGATTTTGGTTTTTTTGGTGGGTTTGGTTGGGTTTGTCATGATTGGGATTTTTTTTGTTTGTTTGTTTATTTTGGTTGGTTTGTTTGGTTAGGTTTTTTTGTTTGTTTTTTGTTTGTTTTTTTTTTAAATTGGGTTTTTGGTTGCTTTCCCCTCTCCCTCCCAAAAATCAAACCTTCGATTTTCATTGCCCTGATTGCTAAACCTTAATTACAGGTTGTAAAATCCTGGTGCTGGATCCATGCATCATGTAGATTTTCTTGCTAAGTCCTGTGAGAAATGTTATCTCTGCTCTTTCCCAGTAAGTAAGGCAGTGGTAGAGAGGAGGGAAAGGGGACCTGAAAATCCAGGTAAAGCAAGCTGAGCACTGGAGGATTCTAGAAATGGGTGGTGAGCTTTGAGACAGAAGTAATCCATTTCCCATATGTATTTTGGAAACTCAGTTGGGAAGAAACCTTCCTCTCTCTATAACCATCCCAGATAATAACACATTTCCTACCTCTGGCACCAAAGTGCCTCATTTTTGATGTACTCAGTGCACTGAAGTCAGTGCTGTGTGAGCCAGATTTCTGTCTTGGCTGCAGCTGGGGACATTTAGGAAGGTTTGTGGCTTTGTGAAGGAGAAATCCATTGTACCTCTGTCACCCCCCTGGGAATTCTGGAGCTTTTCAAGGCTTTTTGATTAGGACTGCAAAGTGTTCATTTTTGCAGGAGGATGACTGCTGAGATGTTAAAACTAGACAGGAGATTAACTTAAATGCTGGAAGTAGAGGAAAAAGAATGGGTTTTATACAGCCCTAATCATTTGATTTGAAAGGACTATTCAGTCTACCAAAAATTATTTAGATCAATTTATCTAGACATTAATGCTTTTAGGTGAACTGTTATTTTATTTTTAGTGCTGCCTAAAGCTGACACTGGGATGTGGAAAACTTTTGATTAGAAGGAGTTTTCAGTACCTGGTTTTCCACCTGACTTTATGTTGAAGCTGTGCCCAGAGGGCTGGCCAGGTCTGCCTGGGCTGCAGAACTGGCACCTTGTGCTGAAGGTGGGTGTTGGGTAAAGGGCAGAATGGGGTGCTCAAGGAGTCATCCCCTAGAGTAGAAGTTAGCTTTCTTTCCATCTGGTTAAATAATATCAGAGCCAAAGGAAATTTAAATCCAGACACACAGGTTTGCAAGAAGAGCCGGAGAGAAAGCAAAGTGGCTGAAAGGAGGTCTAAGGAATTGGGTAAAGGAAGAGCAGGGTGTGTGCACCTGTACTATGACAGCTGCATAGCACACTGCTGATTCAACTACCTGCAAAAAAGGTTTATGGTGTGGTGAGCAGACATCTTGGCATCAAAACCTTATTTATAAATCTTTCCATCACAATTCCAGTGCTGGAAGCTAGAAATAGCACAGGTGTAGCAGGAGCACCATATGGTGGGCATGGATGTCTCCAAGACAGGGCTGGAGCTGGGGCCAGGCTGTGTGCTGTGCTCAGGAGATCTCATTTCAATGCTGAGCACTGAGGCTTCAGCTTTTAGAACAAACACGGTGCTAATCTGAATGTTAAAGGTGGCATGTCAGTAATGCCTGCTTGGGGACCAGCTCGATTTGCTTCAAGCAGATGAAGTCAGTATAAAAGGTTGACAGATATTCATGAAGATCAAATTTGACAAGCATCTCTAGATGTATTTAATATAAAATGCAGATGGCAGTAATTTGCAGGATCTCTGGATTCTGGTCATCTAAGGTGGTTCTGCTAGTGTCTGTTTCTCTATCTGTACCATGTACTGAAATATTAACTTCCAAACCCATCAGGATCCCACAGATGAAGTGAGCAGGAAATTAATTTCTATTGATTTCAGCCCTGGTTTGGTCTGTTGCATAAAAAAAAAAAAAAAAGAAAAAAAAAGAAAAAAAAAATTTGCTTGCACATCTACCCAGACATATCAGGCTCACGCCTCCTCCATCGGCAGCTCCACATCACCTCTGCTCACTGCTGCCCTCATGATGGCAGCTGAAGTGGTCTCCACTGAGAGATTTTGGTTTTTCTGAGAGAATTCAGCTCCCAGTTTGTCAGCAACATGAACTGGGTCAGAGGAAAAAAAAACCTTCAGAGTGGGGAGATCCTGAACCGGAGCAGCACCAAACATCCCAGTGAAGTCAGTGGTGGTTCAGTGCTCAGGAGCAGCTTCCTGGTGAAGTTTTAATTAGGTAAATTTATGATTATACTTCAGAAAAAGCATCTTATCTTACTGAGCATGAGGGGTTAGACTAGATGATATCAAGAGACCACATCCTCAACAGTACATTCTGCATATTTTTAAATTCTATTTAATTGTTAAACCAGCAGCTGACTTTTTTAGCTTTTCCAAGAAAACAAGAAGCAGCTATTATTTCTTAGCAGCAGATGTACAGTAACCCTTGATTAAAGTAATTTGACTGTTCAGTTTTTCTTTGTTCATAATTTGTTTTTGCTCATAACTTGCTGTTGCTATTCTCAGATGCTTTTTGTACAGCTGCTGCAGATCCCATCCATGTAGAAACACACTGAAGTATTTTAACACTCACCTCAGCCTTTTAACATGGCTTGAGTACTAAAATCTTAATACACTGCGTAGTTTTCTTTAGAAAGAGGCAAGAGCTCAATGCAAAAGCTAATCAACTCTGTAAATTGATAAAGTAAAGTAAATGATGTTAATGAAAAAACAACTTTTCCTTTGAAACATTTGATTTTTTGTGTATGTCAGTGAATAAAGATGTGAGGTTTAACAGGATACTTGAACTTCCAAGATTGTTGGGTTTCTTCTTGCATAATGCCCTCAGTATGTCTATGTCTGGTCTATTTGCATGATGGGGATGGGAAGAAAGAAAGTTTTTGTTATCATTCATCAAAGGCTTTTAAAAAAAATTTAGTGTCAGAGCTTCGGTTTCCTGGAACATCAAGCAGTAATTATCTCCCTGTGTTTGTTGACCTTTCAGTCAACTCAGATTTTGCTTTTGGATTCAATGCTAATTCTGTGGCCAATTTTTAAAGGAGTCTCAAGTTCATCTTTAATTAGAAGCCAGGAATCTTGTTCCCAGTCAGTCATAGGACTTCCTTCCTCCAGCTGACAACTCAGTGCAGTACGTCAATGATTTTGTTTGAATGCCTAAACGTAGGCAAAGTTTTAGCAGTTAATTTAATTGATAAAGAACATTTCAAAAGATGGTTATGCCCTCAATATGTGTTAGGTTTTGGGGATTCTGTCTGACAAGCAGGGGGGTCTGACCCTGCCGGGTTGGCAGGAGGTTCTGCAGTGCTCAGAGGTTGTGGGTGCCCCTGGAGAGTGCGCTCTCTTGGAATCAGGTTTACGGTCACTAACACGGATGGTGGCATTCAGAACCACCAGGGTGTGACGTTTTCCACAGTTCCCCCCTGCTCCCACCCTCCTCAAAGAGCTGGAGACAGACGGCGCCGAGGCAAGAGGCCGATTCCAGCAGAAAGCCCAGGCTGCCTTGCACACATATTTGATGTTGGTTGACATCAGTCCTGAGGAGATCTCTGATTTCTATCCAGGGCAGGAGTGCACGGTGCATTTGGTGTAAGTGAGAACTTGACCTGCTCACACGGTCAGAAAGGTCTGGGAATAAAGAGCTGGAAGCACTAAGACACTTAAAGCCTGAAATCCTCACATGTAAATGTGTGCTGGGTAGGGTATCATGCCATGCTGACAGCAGTGCTAGACTGCAAAGATACTCTTTACAAATAGAGAGATAGTGGCCTGGATGGAAAGAGATTATTTGCTGACTAATTTGCCTCCCAAAGGTTTACCCTGTGGGTGTGGTGAGGTTCCTCTGACCTTTACTTTGCAGCTCCTGAAGAGACAGTAAACTTAGAGCCCCCCAGCGCGGTGTGAAGTGCCCGTCCTGCAGCACAGCTGGAGCCATCCACTGTCCTGGTGTTAGCTGTAAGAGCTCCCAAACCTTACAGAGGGAAGCTGGGAGTCCCTCACTGACATCTCAGATGGCTTCGTGTTACTGCAGGGCCTGCCTGTCTCTGGTAATTCTCTGGGCATTGCTGCAGTTTATAGGTGGATCTTCCACCCGTGAAAGTTACATTATGAAACGATTCCTGTGTCTTTTTTTTTTCCCTTTGTAAAATTGCCCTGTGAAGACATGATGCTCAAATGCAATCTTTTCTCTGGCAGCCCAGATAGCTGCCAGTGTGTTGAATTAAACACACACACACACATATATTTGTTGTTGTTGTTTTTACGTGCTGCTGTAATCTACTCTGAGACTATAAATTCTATCTCCATTTTCTTGCAGAATCTTCCTGAATCTCTTCCAGGGTCTGAGCTCCATTGAGATTTTGTCTCAGCTCTGTTTTGCTTTGTCAAATTCAGCTCCTTCCCTGCCACTTCAGAGTTAAACCCCTTCCCCAAAATTTAGGCTGTTTGGCATTCATTCCTGCAGCTGAAGAGAGCTCCTTTGGCAGTGGAATCTGCCCAAAAGGCACTGGGAATGGATAAGGACTGTGAGGCTATAGTTGCTGCTAGGTTCCTGTGATTATGTAAAAGGCAGCTAGATAGTTTTGTTAAGGAAATTTCAGAAGAATGGGAAATCGGCTCTACAGAAACTGTTCTGGGATCTTCCTTTTTTTAATTCACAGAAAGATTCTTGACTTTTATTCTTGCTTAGGTTTACTTCTCAAAACAGTGGTTGCATTTATTTGAAAAGCAAACTCCCACCCCCAATCCCAATAATCTGATTAGGATTAAACAGTTTCCATTGGCCAACTACTTCAGAAAATGTGGGAATATGATCAGACTACAGTCACGGGTTGGTTTTTAGTAGTTGTAATGATGGAAATCCTGAGATGGCTTCAAGGTAGAAATTAATGCATGGACTCATCTGACACAACTATACCACCCAAATAATCGTAGTCCCAAAAGCAGTAATTTTGTAACTTGTTAGTAGACAAATCTGTGGGTCCCCATTGAGTACAGGAGAGATTTGAATGTGCTGGGCAATGTAAGGGTGCCCTGGGGGGCAGTGGAGGTGGAGGTGAGCAGCACTCACTGCAGGTGTGCCTCTCCCTGTCCCCTCCGGCTCTGCGCCTCCGATTCCGTGCAATTAAGCACAGCGGAATCTCCAACCAAAAATGGAGCTGGCAAAGGGGGTTAGAGATTCTCTTTAGAGGGAACACAAACTTTCAGAGCTTTTTGTGACTCTAGTAGCCATTCTTGGCTGGAAGAGCTAATTCATGGAGTTGTTACAACCCTGACATCTACATGAGTTAACAGGTTTTCCTCACCAGGTATGAGGGTGAAGTGAATTCTGCAGAGAATAGCTTCACACGTGCCAATTCCATGACATTATGCAAATAGCCTGTGACTAATGGAGAATTCTATGAAATGAAATGAAGTGAAATCAAATGGAAATTAAATAAAAGGCATCAGTCAGTGCATTTGCATGGAAACCAAAAGAACCTTGTTTAAAGATGAGTGATAGCAGACAAGGTAATTCTACAGTTGCCATTGTGGAATATTTCTAAGTGTCTTATTAGCATAGAATTGAAAGGACAATGTTGTTTATGGAGTCTATGAGGTTCCACTCAATTCTGCATCCTGTCTGACCCTTCATTGTGAGGATTCTCAAAGCTTTGCTACACATTCGCTCTCCTCTCTTTTTAAATTGCTTTTCTATGTCTACTTTTATCTATTTTTCCATCCCCGTTTTCATTTTCTTTCCTCCTCTGCCTTGTACCCCTTAGGTTTTAAAATTTTTCTGTCTCCTTTTATTGAGCTGGTTATTCCTATTTTCAAGTTTTTTCTTGTTTGTTGCATGCCCTGTTGCTTTCTAATTTTTCTTTGTCTCTTTTTTCTTTTTCCTCTCATCCTGGTGCTTTAAAGGGTCACCTTAGCACACTGCTATCTCTGGAGCGTACTTTGTACCCCTCTGGGTTTGTCAGGACATCTCTGGAGGTCACCCCTTCTCCTCAGAGCAGTCTTTGAGTCCTCTCCCCCTTCTCATTTGACTCCACTGGGTCAGCAGCTCCCTCACACATCTGAAGTCTGGTCAGGTCCCTTCCTGAGTACCTTTGTTCCCCTGAGCTGTGCTCTGTTTGCTCCATGGCCATCCCTTTGAGCTGCAGCAGGCTCTGGATCTCTCTTGGACCTTTGGATATTTCTTTGGACCTTCGGATCTTTCTTTGGATCTTTTGGTGATTCTTGGTGTTCTGGTGCCCCGTTTGAATGAGAAGTGTCCTATCCCAGTACAGACAGCACAATTCACCAGCTGGGCAGGGTGATGGTTTTACACAGGGCAATATTTATTTGTCAGTCAATGGGAGAAATCAAAGTCTTTAAAGCACACACAGCACTGGCATTGCCTTTGTCCACAGACGGGATTACAGTCAATAATCAACTGAGTTCTTTGCTCAATGGAATCATTTCCACTGTGGATGCCAGTTCCCAAGTATCCAACCCCTTAAAGTGAAACCAATCAACCATAAAATACACAGACATGTAAGGACACAGTTCATTTACAAGGATGTTTATAAATACATTGGTCTGGTCTGCATGACCAAACCACTCAAACAAAGCTCTGACACAGTTTTTATTTTCTTAAAACTAAGACTTTCTACACTGGATTAGCATCAGGGAGTTGAGGCTCCCCCTCTAGCTTTTTGTAGTTAATTCCATGGTGCTGCTCCCCCAAGGAAGCTCCCAGTCCTCCAGCTGGGTACATCAGGTAACAACTTTCTGCTGAGAAAGGCTGTTAGTAGGTTTTCTACTTCGCTCTACCAATAAAACAAGGGAAAAATAAAGCCATCAGCATTACCCAAGACAGGGCAACATTTGCCAGTTTAACTTGAGCAATCTTTAAGTGTTATATATTGCAGTTACATTCACTGCTGTCACACACTATGTTGGAGTCCATAATACTTATGCTTTAAAAACAAGTAATTACTCTTTGTTCCTATTCCTGTCACAGTCAATTGGCTCCTATTGACTTGCTTGGAAGTTCAGTATCAGGATGCACAGGAAGCCAGTGGATGTAGTGAGAGAACGTGCAGCGGTGAGGGTGACGTCTCCGAGACAGCGAGGATCCTCTCTTCCCTTGACAATGATTGTTACAAGTGCAGCATTAAGGAGAGATACTTGATGACTGAATGCTCAGATCAGAAATGGGGCATCCATCAACACTTGAGTCAAGTGAAAGTGTGAGAAAGAAGTGAGAAGGAGAAATCAAGGCACAAGTATTATTGTTCACTTTTGATTCTGAAGCAGTGTCATTGCTCAGAGAGCTCCCACCTGCTAATGAAGAACCCTCTTATATCAAGATTTGCAGACTGGAAGGAAAAATTGAGTGCTTAACTCTGATCAGGATGTCAGGAGTAGACAATTGTTATTACAAAAAGTGATAGCAATCTTCTTTTTTTTTTGCCTGTCTAATGCATACTGCCAAAGCACTTCTATGGGGAGACAGTAGAGACCATTCATCAGCATCACATAATCTGAACCAGAATCCATTTCATGGCTGTTTTAAAACCACTTGGGACATGACACTAAAACCACCTCTGCTGTAAAAGTAAGCACATTTGGACTTGTGGATGGGATGGGATGGGATGGGATGGGATGGGATGGGATGGGATGGGATGGGATGGGATGGGATGGGATGGGATG